>CAIGRO010118046.1:0-11859 GCA_903798355.1 Fraxinus baroniana | reverse complement strand
AATATATCATTTCAATCATCGGCCGAGACTTATGAAATATTATCCAACTAAAAACCGATTTAACATCATAGCCCGGATTTATTGGGTATCAAAAACCCAACACTTCTAATTAATAATTGTCATAAAAGCTCGAGAAGTAGCTTTTGTTTGGGTTAATTTATTTATTTTTTTCTAAAATTATAATTTGGTAAAAATGAGTAATGAATAAGTAATATTTGTAAATTTTTGAAAATGTATGATTAATATTTATATTTGATAGTAAAAATAATTTTTTAAAAAACGGAAAATAAAACCCAAATGAAGGCGTAATATTGAATCTACCATCCACCAATAGTGTCTAGACATGCTTTGTCGTGTTTCTAGACTCTCTATACCCATTCCAAGCATAATAATTAACTTAAAAGTCAGCAACCTCAAAGAAAAGCACTTACCTCCTCCTCTTAGGTCTAGAGTCTAAATTAAGTTATCATCAGCTTTTCAACCATTTGCAAATTGCAATGCAGGCAGCTAATCCTTTATTTTTTTTGTAAAGTATTTAAGGGCTCCCTCATTTTTCCATATATGATCTAAAACTCTTTCATTATCTCCTATACTCAAACTAACACAGGCACAAAGAATGGCAGACTTTGCCGGTATAATTGTGAGCTTAATCTTCTTAATAGTTTTTTGTGGTGTCCCAATTAGCCTGGCCACCGATTACACTGTGGGGGACACATCTGGTTGGTCAATTGGTACAGATTACAGTACATGGACTACTGGCAAAGCCTTTGTTGTTGGCGACACCCTCGGTAAGTGTTAACTGTAAAATAGATATAAACACACTAGCCAACATATAAAGGAATAATGCTTCCTTCACTGTGAAAATGCTTCTGTGAAGGAAGCATTATTCACATATAAAGGCTTGGACATGATTAGTGGCAGATTTAGTATGCGCCGTTCTCACACTAAATTTTAAATCCAAGATTTTGCACAAGATTTTCAAGATTTTGCATGAGATTTTCAAAAAATTCCTTAATTTTTTTAATTTTGCCCCCACAATTCAAATTTTATGAAATTCATCCCCCAAACAACTCTTCAATTCTAGCTTTGCGCCTTTGCCCATGGACGTGATGTCAAAGATTATAATGCTCATAATTAACTTTATGATTTGGGTTAATGAATTTGAAGTATTCAACTACCCAAGTGGGCATACAGTGGATGAAGTAAGTGAAAAGGACTACAAGTCATGCACTACTGGAAACTCTATCACTACTGACAGTAGTGGCGCTACCTCAATTACACTCAAGAAAGCTGGCAAGCATTACTTCATTTGTGGTGTACCTGGCCATTGCAGTGGTGGAATGAAAGTTGCTGTCACCGTCGCAGCCGTAGCAGGGGGCGGATCAACCACGACGACACCGTCGGGAACCACTACTTCTCCACCATCCAGCACTACAGTTTCTTCGGCAACTCCTAAGGCCACAACGACACCAAATGCAGCCACCATGCCTCAGACATCTTTAGCAGCTCCTCTATCTACAGTTTTGGCTCTGTTTATTATATCTTGGTGCTTAATACTAGAGTCATTTCTTTGGTAATTAAAGCTTGGCAAGGCTCTATACTTTGCCAGGATAGAGGCAGTGCCCCGCCCCGCCCCCCTCCCCTCCCCCACCCGCTACTCTAGTTTATTTTTCCTACACTTCTATGTATTTGTTTCTCTTTGACTAGTTGATTTTCAATTATGACCCTATTATTATTGATATTTGGCACTGCATTTTCTTGTAAAAATCTGAGAGAAAATTGGTTTCCGATAAAAACGAAAAAAAGAGAGGCAAAATTGCAACTTCAGTCCCCAGCCTATTCACTTATTAGAATATAGGTCTTCAATCTATGTTTGACGTTTACATCTCCAACCTAGTCACTTAGTAGCAAGTAGGAAAAAAATAAAAAAAAAAGTAGGACTATTGCTGCCCGTTGGGGACCACGGTTCTACTAAAATAATAGGTTGCTTGTGTAAATGCCTAAAAAATTAAATTGGGGACCTGTTTGCGACTAAGCTAATGGATGGGGACTACTAATGCTGCAACGTTTCCTAAATCTTTTGTTAAGGGGGAAGTCCCGAAGGCGAACCCCCCCTGCACCCCCACCTGTGCCGAAGGCCCCTCGATCAGACGGGTTGTAAATCGAGGGATATGCACGAGTGATAGGGACCTGAGAGAGAGAACCAATATGAAACTAACCTAGCCCAGCGGAGCTCCATCAACCCCAAAGGGGCAGAGATCCGACCACACTCAGTCCTAAGCTTGGACGCATGATTTCTCCTCACGTCACCTCAGGTCTTATTAACTTGCCTATGCCCCTGAGGGCAATGTTACCTAAATCTTATTCCTACTCATGGAAGAGTAGGTGGTTATCTAAAAAGGAATAAACAAAGTTTCAAAGATTTAAGAAAATTGAGAAGGTAGTTATTGCAATTTGAATGATAATTATAATGTGGAATACCAAAAAAGAGAATGTAGTAAACATACTATGAAGTGATGAATATTATGTATATTGCTCGACAATATAAAATCACTTCACCGAGTTAAAAATATAAATGTTACCCACTATTAGGTGATTCTCAAAAAAAAAAAAAAAAAAAAAAAAAAACAGATAGAAAAGCAAATAAAATCTTAAGGTACTCCTATAAATTGAAGGAGTATTATAATTCCTTNTCACACTCGATAATTTTAAGTGAAACCGAATCGAAATAGGAGATTCCAGCCCGATTCTCAAAAAAAAAAAAAAAAAAAAAAAAAAAAAAAAAAAACAGATAGAAAAGCAAATAAAATCTTAAGGTACTCCTATAAATTGAAGGAGTATTATAATTCCTTTACTTTGGAGGGGAGGGAGATATATGCTATACACTAGGCTGAAGAATGTGTTCTAAAGTCAGGATTTAGGTAGAAGGAAGAAATGAGGAAGGCGTGGAGAAAATGATCACTTCCATCTTTAATTGTCTAATGCGGACCTAAACGTCTAAAGGGTACTTGCATTTTTAAAGGTTAAATAAATAAATTAAATAAACAAAATAATGATTATTGGTCTTACTAATATCATAAAATAACGATCTTAGAATAATTAAAATAGTATTAAAAATAGATGAACATCTCATTACACCTAGGTTTGCAAGATTTGAGACTTGCATTTGTCATCTTTCCATGCTTTGTACCTTTTAGAAACTTATAATAAAGAGTTGTACTATTTTGAAGTATTTTGATACATTGAGGGCAATGTGTGATATAGGATTGGGGGTGAGACAAAACATCAATGATTTTACTACTTTTGTATGATTAAGGTAGTATCTTTATTGTTTTATTATATATGAAAAAGAAAAAAACTTAATTTTTTTAAAAAGATTTTTCTTTTGGCATGAATATTTGTGTGAGTTTGACAGCCTTGTCAACTATGCTGATATAATTTGAATTATTTTTTAATTTATAAATTGCGAATAAGTTACGTACTTTGATTATTTGATGCTTATTTGTGTAAAACACGTGAATTAAGTTCTTCATTATGAATTTTTAAGTTGATTCTTAATATGGAATATATTGAACTAGATGAATTTAGCTGCTAAACCCAAAAAAATATTATTATTGTTATTACAAAACCTCGAGACCATTTGAAAATATAGTTTGAGGGTGATCGAATCAATATAGGAAGCTATTTGTATAAGTGTTAATTATATGCATGAAATATCAATTGTATGTATTGTCTTAGGCCAATAGGTAAAACTAGGTTGGAATCTCTTATTAGAAGTTTGATCTTGAGAATGCGTGTGGTAATAAGGGACACAACATTAATCGTTGTATAAAAAGGGAAAAAGCCACCATAATTCATGAATGAAAGTTATCATATAAAAATTCCAAACGATGATACTTATTGAAAATGATGAAAATAAAATTCAAAAGGAATCAAGGCTATGGAACAAAATACGCACAACAAATTTGAAAAAACAAGTGCATTAAAATAGAAAACGCACTATATACATGATTATGTCTTGAAGCACTTACACTACAAAG
The DNA here is from genome assembly GCA_903798355.1 of Fraxinus baroniana. Taxonomy (NCBI): domain Eukaryota; kingdom Viridiplantae; phylum Streptophyta; class Magnoliopsida; order Lamiales; family Oleaceae; genus Fraxinus; species Fraxinus baroniana. Next base: position 7,819 of record CAIGRO010118046.1, on the reverse strand, counting down.
AAAGTTAACAGTTACCAAATATATTGGTAATTGAAAGCTATTATTTGGTCGCTGAACATATTTATCGACCAAAAAAAATCATGATCACATGTTGGTCTCTAATTCAACTTTGGTGAAGGACGGTAGCGAGCAACTAACTATGGTCGCTAAATGCTTCTACATTCGACGACCATAAATTTCTCTTGAATTGTGTGTGTGTGACATTAAGATATGATTTTGGCCTCTAAAATTTCATCACCAGCGACCAAAAAAGAAATACAGTTTGAGCGACCATAAAATTAGTTGCTAAAGCTCATCCTTAGCGACCAAAAAAGAAAATACAGTTTGAGCGACCATAAAATTGGTTGCTAAAGCTCATCCTTCAGAGACCAATGTTGATCGGTAACGGTGTACCAATACAGACGGAATTTTGGACATTCATAAACTAGCTACCAATTTGTGGTCGCAAAAGGTATACCTACAATGACCAAGCTAGCTACCAATGTGGTTGCTAAATTTATCCCTTTATTAGCAACTATTAATTGGTTGGTGGATGTCAACAATTTTTAATTTTTAATTTTTTTTTTTTTTCCCTTTTTAATCATATATGGCTGATAAAGATTTTTACCAATCAAAATCTAGTTGCTGGATGTTGAATAAATTGGTAAAGACATTTAAACAACCAATGTTTTTGTTCCCTAATAATATTTTGTCCAATTCTTCAATTGGACTTTCAACAACCACAAAGTTCATATTAAAAAGGTTACAATAAGAATAGAGGGGGTGCTACACGTACAGGGCCACATGGGCTTTGTATGTGTAGAATTTTCATAAGAATAATAAATAAATTTAAAAAAATACATACAATCATAACTACAAAAGGATAATTGTTATAGCACGTATAACAAGTATTAATAATCAATACATAATTCTATATGTCTTACACTTAACCACAAAAAGATTCTCGTATTTCCCTATAGTTTCAACAATATAATCACAATACTACGGCACCAACTGGTGGAGGCTGTGGAGGAGGCGGATCATCAATCGGTCTTGTAAGAGGATGCTGAGTCACATCCATTAGTGCAACAAGACTTTGAATAAGTAAAGCCTATTGTTTAAGCCATTGTGTAAGCTCACCAATAGCATTATCCTCCTCGTTGTGTAAGAACTAAGAATTTTCAATTTTCCCATTAACATAGAAGAAGTTGTGCATGTGTTGATATATGACTTGTGCAGAGCAGGTCCGATCCCAGAAATAGTTTTAACACTCCTACCAAGAACTTGAGCACATACTCATGTTTCATCCATTACGGATGCATCATCCTCTAAATGTGTTTGTTGCAACTCCATCATCTCTTTCTGTCATACAGTATCAAAAGGTTGTTAAAATAACTAATATTTATTATAAAATATATTCGTCTTATGAGTAATATATCTTACATATTACGACTCGTCTAGTTGGTTGTTCTAGCCTTTTGCTATTGAATTCGCCCTTCTAAATAATTCGATATGATCAACTGATTTTTCCTGTGTAGACTAAAAAAATATGCCAAAAAAAAAAAATTCACTAATTGTCATCATAATAAAAGAGCAAAAATACGTCCTAAGAAACAAAAATGAACATTAAAAAAAAATGAAATAACACCATATGTCAATGAAAAAGGCTTTGCTCTAACTTCAAGGTAACATTAATATGTGGAAAAATCATATCGGTGACCAATCCATGGTTGAAGCTTATGATTCCAGCAACCATTGTTTTCTGGTTGCTAAATTCTCTGGTGGGACAAACCTTGTTCTTGGGAAAAAAACATCTCCAACCAACTAGTTGGTTGTTGAGGCTTAACAATTTACCAACCAATTGCCTATGGTCGTTGAACTCTAAAATAAAGTGCGAAAAAAAAGCAGGGTTTCTCCCACCAAGGCCTACGGTGACCAAAATGTATGGGTTCAGGTTCAACAACCAATATTTGTGATCACTGAAATACCTGCAATTACATTCGAAGAAGGCGGTTACAAATCCCGCCCTATTTATTGGGATTTCAGCGACCATAAAAGTTGGTTGCTGGACCCCATAAGCATCAACGATGATACCATTTTCAGCAACCAATATATTATGGCCACTGAAATACCCCTAATTGCATGCCAAAAACATGCGGGTACAAATCCCATCGTGATTCTTATGCTAGCCACCAAAATTTGGTCACAATAAGGTAGTAACAAATTGTTCCAATCTTAACCTAACAAGAACAATACCAACCAAAATTTGGTCGATGGAAGTGTCTTACACCAACTAACGCGTTGTGGTTGCTGGAGCTCAATTTTTTTGTAGTCTTATTTGAGAGAATTAGATTTTTAGCAAGTATTATTACCTAGTAGATTATTGGGTAATTGGCACAAAACGTTCCTACCTTTGAAGGTTTTTGTGGAAAACGTCCTTACCTTTCGTTTTTTGGCGCAGAACGTCCTTACTTTTTACATTATTTGTGCTGAATGTCATTTTTACCAATTTTTAACATAAAATGACCAATATACCCTCATATATAAATAAAACAAAAAAGAAAAGAAAAGAAAAATAAAGAATAAATTACAATCTGCTCCTAAACTTTTTTTAAAATGCAAATCAGTCCAGAACTTATGAAAATATTAAAAATAATAAAAACACACGTAAGAACTCAATGCTCAATATGACTAGGCCAGGAATGTCAAATGATTTCGAATATCTTTGAACTCGATCTCACAATAGGTTCATAACCAGGTCGATGTACTGCAGCAAGAAACACCAATAAAAAAGAAGGATTTATTTCATTTAATAAAGGAAAATCATGTATAAATAATAACTCACAATTGTGATATTACACTCACATCTTCGGCGATCGAAGTTCCCGGAGTCTTGATGTCCTAAAATCACTTATAAGCGTCAGGTATTGTCCTTTGAACTATCTGTAGCTAGCTCTAGAAAAAGAAATAGAAAAAATGTTAAAAAAAGCAAGATGAGTTAGCGTGAACTTTACTAAATTTATAAAATACTTACCCGGGCATAATTCTTCTCCACTTTGTCTCAAACACTTTCCATTTGGCATGGTTTACATCCCATAAGAGATGTGGTATGTCCCATCGACGAACGTTTTCCTTTTCGCCTCAGTCATGAAAGGAGAAACAACGTATTGTGAAAGTAATATCAGCGTCGTGTCAACCACACTTCTACCCTCTATCACGACATGCATCCTCTCCTGACTCCTCATCCACCCCCTTCGTCACTGGGACTGCCACCTCCTTTACCTTGGGGTTTTCCACCTCCTTCTTCATCAAGACCACCACCTCCTCCATCCATGGGCTCACCACCTCCTCCGTCAACGGGGCCATCTGCTCTGTCCACTTTGCCTCTGCCACCTCTCCCGTCCCTATTGGGGCTATCCCCTCCCGCTCTACGGATAACAAAATGATTCTAAAGTACCCTCATCTGTCAACAAGAGTGGGTGACCCCTCTCTCCGTCACCCCCTCCTCTGTCTACTATACTACCTTAAAGTGTTGCAACCTCATCCTGAAGGTCTGCTAAATGGTATCATAGCACTCCAACATCATAGGATAAATCTGCTACCTAGCCTCTCAACTCTCGTCGCAGCGCTCCTACCTCTTTTCCCAACTTCTCTTATATCCTACCCACCTCTACTTGTGGCATGCCAACCTCATTGAAATAATGACTCTAACATGAGATCTATGGAGAAGGTGTCTGGATGGCAAAGGTGATATCCATGGTGAAGGTGATCGTTGATCAACTGGACTGCCCTCCTACACAAATAGCAACATTAAAAATTATTAACTTAATTAAAATATGCTAACTCATACAAAATCGTAATTAACAAATTATATTCGAATCACATTCCTAATCTCGATCCATATTGAAATCAGACATATGGTCTTCTTTAGTATGCGGAACAACTAATTCACGCACAAAACCTCGACCCTCCTCATCCGTTGATGGCATCAATTCAGTTAGGATTTCAAACTGATATATTAATTTACATTTCAAATATTTAATGATCATGTAATGAAATCTTGAAACGACATATAGTATAAATCACAAATGTATAATACTCACTTGAGGGTCTTCAAGGATAGCTAATAACTGTCTGTCAGATAGACAACCATCCATTCGGGATGTTTGCCATCTATAAATATTGTATTTACACATGGGGCTTCTAGTGTGATCTGGTGAAGACGTGTACGGTGTTCTCAAAATATCTCTGACCCCACAGATAGTTGTTGAAGGCATATATGTCGTCAACAACTTCCAAATGATAAAGGTCGATCGTAGTCTTTTTGTGATGACACTTTACAACACTCTCAAAGATATAGACCATTCTTAGCTCCAATCTGTCCAACATTTGGTAGCACTCCCTAATTGCGCCGATCAACTACGATAGAAGCACTATCCTCTGTCCTTGAAAATACGCATTGCACAGCCTATTACTTCTTTGAGTACCGTTAGTTATTGATTCGTCGCCCATAACCTTTAGTCTAGTCATGAGAACAAACTCAAACATAGAAAAAGTAGCGACCTTGCCCCCGAGGTCGAAGTGAAAGGCCGTCGACTAGCCTAAGCAGTTGACATAGTAATGCATCAATAATTTGCACGAAGTACAACACATCTATCAATTGATACAGGGACCATAGGAAGGACTATCATAACATATCTCTGTGCTGATCATCCAACAACTCCAATACATTAGTGAAATTATCAAAGCTACTATTTCAAGTATATTTTCCCGCCATCTGTCTCAATTCCGCATTTAGATGGTATTCCTTCCCCCAAAAATTCAAATATTAGAACTTTCAACTAAAAATAATGGAATAAAGTATGATTTCAAAAAATTAAGCGAACCAAATTGTAATTAAAAAAAATAAGCGATTTAATAAATTAAAGGAGAAAAACAAAAAAAGTACAAACAAAAATAAAAAAGAAAAATAAATTAAAGAAAATAATAAACACATATAAAAATTAAGAACTAAATAGAATTTTAAATTAAAAAGATATTTGTAATATGAAGAAAACAATTAAGAAATTTTAAAACTATTTTAAAAAATAATTATAATTAAAATAAAACAAATTAAACAAAATGAAATTATAAAAATATAATAAAGAATATAAATATTATTTAATTAAAATTAGAAAAAGGTTTTATCATAAAAAAAAGAATTTTAAATTGAAAAAAAAATTATTTATAATATGAAGAAAACAATTAAATAATTTTAAAATTATTTTCAAAAAAATTATAATAAAAACAAAACAAATTAAACAAAAGGAAATTATAAAAATTAAATATGGAATCTAAATATTATTTAATAAAATATTAAGGAATGCAATATGTAAGAATACATAATTATTTGTATGATTATTACGTCTAAATGGCATGTGTAGCTTACTGAGTATTTCTTTGAGATGCTCTTTCTTATTTAATATGTTCAGAATAATCGGACATCCTGTTGTGGCTCGGCATTAATAGCATATTTTATTTTTTGAGAAATTTATTTCTTATATTTTAGATTATCATTTTTTTCATAGTTAATAATCCTTGTGGTGTCTAAGAAATTGTTGTTTAAATTTATATTTCAAGACGGGTAATTTTAACGTCTAAACATGCGTTTTCGTAAATTTTCAGCATTTTGTCACTGTCTTTAAAATTTTACTTCGATCTGTATATTTAGAATTTTATCATATTTTAAATTAAAAGTTGATCCTTTATGAGTTATCTACCATATGTAACTGAAAATAGGTTGATTGGAGTCCCACAAAATTTATTATAGCATTTTTTTGCAAGCTGTAACAGTCAAATCCGTAATTACTGATCAACATATTCGAAATATAATTTAGTGCTTCAAATGTTGTCATCGTGATCCAAAATTTCATAAATTTTCGTCAATATTTGTAAGATCAAACAATTTTTGCAAACTAACTGCACAAACAGAGAAAACTGTTTCATTTTGCAATTTTTTCCTTATAATTTTTTTTTTAAAATGTTAAGATTATACGGTTTTGATTAAATAAATTTTAATTTTTTGAACAAAAAACCTTTATTAATTTTGTATTTGGAGATTAACCTAATTGGACTTGTGTTTGGTAACCTGCCGTATTATTAGAATTCGTGGTGTTACAACTTGCAAGAAGGAGCATGTCATCTTTATTATTGATAGGTGAATTAGGATTCTATATTGTTTTTGTCGGCAGGGGTCTTTTTCTTACTCAACTTCCTGAAGAATTACAAGCATTTGTCAAAGAATACGATTCTCACTCAACCATATAAGCTAGGCATCCATTGCTTTTGCATATTCACTGTGCACGTTTCATCTTAAAATTAGTGTTTTCAGCTGATAAATTGTTAAGGAAAGATTAGGACAAGAGGTGCTCTGTTTTAGACAGTGCATTAAACTACTAAAAATGGATAGATCAGATGACATCAATCTAACTTACTCAAACTCTATTGGAATTCTCCCATGTGTATACTATTTTAGAGTTTAGTATGCTATTCTCTCTGGATTCTGATCATGGTATGTGGAAGAATTTTGGTGGAGTTGTGTAGGTCTATGCTCTTTTAGAGAGTTTATTTTGTTTTTCGAGGTCTTCAATGAGTCTTTTTTATTTGTTACAAGCATGAAATATAGTCAATATAGTCTTTTTTATTTGTTTTTCGAGGTCTTCAACGAGTCTTTTTATGAAGTGAGCCAAAGATGTAAGTTGGAAGATGATGATGATGATATTGGTTTGTACTATTGTTATACGCTTTAGAATAAGGAATAAACATGCTAATAGTTTGACTACGCTAAGGTAGCATGCGTTGAATGTAAACAAGTTCAATGTTGTTGAGCAACAATTCAACACTACATTGCAGTCCTGACATCTTCTTGTGCACCAGCTATATGGTAAACTTCTAGGTTTCGTTGTACCACTATTTACACAATTGTCAATAGAGAATAATTCTAATAAGAAAGATGATGCTATTGAGACAAAGAGGATAACTTTGATGAGGAGCACAACTTTGGCGAGTAGCAACTACACATCTAATTCATGAGGTCGGAAATTTATTTATTTTTTAGTTGCATAATGATAGATATAGAACATATTTGCTATAATTTTTAAAATTTAGATATAACCCTACTTAGCGAATGATTTTATTTCTATTTTGGTGCTATATTTTGGATTTAATGTTATATTGGTTTACACTTAATGTCTTAATTAATTTATTGTCATTTTGCATCTTTATATTATTTTGCTTAAGGTTAAAAAATTAATACAATATAAATAAAAAATAAAATTTATGATTATAATTTAATTTCTTCATAAGAATTCTTTCATTGTTAAGACAAATAATAACTTACAAATACGATTTATTCACAAAAAAAATTTGTAGAGAAATGCATGGCTTAGTCCACAAAATAATTTATACTATGTTGCTACAAATTTTTAATTACAAAATTTTAATTATTGGAAAAATTATGTATCATTAATCCAAATATTCTTTTTCACAAAAAACCATTTGTAGGGAAAAGTATAATTTAGCCCACGACATAATTTGTGGGGGAAAACAACGTTTCGTGAGTGATGAGTGTAATATTTACACTTATTTGAGGCCCTAAATCATGATATTTTATTGTCTTTTGGATAAAATTCTACTTAATTTATGTTATATTGTATTTTGTAGGTACAATTTTATGCTGAATGAAGAATTGGAGAAAAAATGCAAAAGTGGCGAATAATGGCAAAATTCAAAAATGAAACCTTGTAGAAAAATATTATATTAAATAGGTTCGAGTTAAATGGACCTCAATAGACTTGCATTG
>CAIGRO010118029.1:0-15326 GCA_903798355.1 Fraxinus baroniana | reverse complement strand
TGAAATAAATGAATTAAAAAAGCATATACGCGCCAAAAAAATATCTACAATACTTGGGAATTTGCACTTAGTATAATTTTTATATTCAATTTTTGTAGGATTTGTATAAGAGCGATGCTATTAATCTCTAATGGAGTTAATTTTCAGTATATGTGATATGTGATATGTGACAGTGGTGACATCATTATGATTCGGGTGCATAGGTAAGGTAAAAAAAAAGATAATGTTGCGTTGATTAAAATGAGAAAGTAGATCGTATTTTGAAATGTTTGACGGTATAAATGTTATTTTCTAAAAACATTAATATATCATAAATTTACGTCTAATTATTTTATTTAATTAATCAAAACTCAATTGTCATATTTGAAGTAGTGAATAAAATATGGATACTAACTGAGTCTAGATTTTGATAAGTATTAAAGATGAAATCAAATTCTAAACGAAATTAAAATTCTAATCTAATTAAAATTATAAAAATTAACAACAACTCGTATTTAAAGCAGTAAACAAAATTTAGATAACAACAACTCTAGATTCTGATAAGAATTAAAGATAAAATCAAACTCTAAACTGAAATTGAAATTGAAATCATAATCTAATTTGAATTAAAAAAATTATCTAGAATAACTGGACAGTGAGAAATATTCAGTCTAGAGGCAAATACTCTTGCCATAATATAGCACACCAAGTAGGTTATGGGATGAACAACTACTATCTAGCATCTGTTTGGATTTCATTTCGTATTGCCAAAATTCTAATTTTTTGAGAAATGAGCGATTGATAGCAGATTGTACTTATAGACCCTACACAATGTGCAGTTAAAATTAATGTTTGACTTTGAAAAATAAAATTTTAAGTGAAAAAAATGAAATTCAAATGAAGGCATAGTTAACTATTTGAATCGAATATTATTTATTTATTTATTTTATCATATTTCTGCATGAACTATATATTTGTAACAAGAGAGATGNAAAAAATGAAATTCAAATGAAGGCATAGTTAACTATTTGAATCGAATATTATTTATTTATTTATTTTATCATATTTCTGCATGAACTATATATTTGTAACAAGAGAGATGTTCAATGTGACGTCAACAATTTAGAGACATGTAATATGAACTTCAAGATTTCGTGAAAGAAAGTTTCTTTTAATGACGAAAGGGTGACACCTGAATTGTTTCTTTACCTCTTCAACGAGAACCAGAAAAGGTCAAAACAATTATGTTAAAATCAATGTTCAAAAGCGTAAAGTATGATTAGTTGCCAAAGTCAAATTTCAAGCTTCTTATGAACTTAGATATAAAAAGTGCTAAATGTGGTTAGACGACAAGGCCAAGCTTCGACTCTAAACGAGCTTTCTAGACAACGGTATTACCCCTCACAAAAAGAAAATAGAAAAGAGCTACAAAACTATTAAGTGCTTCATTTTAGTATCATTTGTGTAAGGCCTCAAAATGGCAACTTTAGTAACTGGGCTAAGGTAGTACGCTAGATAAATTGTGCTTCTTCTTTCCATTTTATTTTAGAAAATTGATACAAATAGTACTAAATTTGAGAATATTACTGCAATAGCATTCTTTTACAGACACACTAATTTTTTGTTCGTAGCATGAATCACTTTTCTAGCGATTTTGTCAACCTAGTTAAGGAAAATAACAAAAGTTTTTTTCTTGACTCCTATCATGAAATAACCTTTCATAATTTTCTCATTACTTTTGTTTTTACTCTTATTGGGTGAATCAATATTTTTTTAAAAAAAAAAAAAAAATTCTCAACGTCTTCATAATAACTAAACTACAATAAATAAACGATTCAATTTTCATGATGTGTAAGTGTTGGGTAATACCCCCCAAATTTGTACAATCACGTTGATCAAATCATTGGGGAGTGGGGTTGACTCAATTTAACTGGCTTAGAAGTTTTTCTTGAATGACTTTCTTTTCAAAGTAGAGAACTTCCTTCCAACTAGCCTGTGTACTCTTGTATTTGTAGCTTATTAGAGCCATTGTTACCTTCTTTAACTGAATGTTTGTGTAGTGAGGAACATCCAAGTCAATAACTAAACTTTTCTGGGTTAAAAACTCGAAATCGATCCTAGGTATTTGACCATCAGATATTAACGTCTTCTAATCGATATAAAAAATGTGAAATGGAGAATATTATTAAAAATCAATTCAATTAAAAAAATAATCATGCTACATGTATATCTCTTTTACATCTTCCTTTAAATTGTGCCACATGACAAACCAGCATTGAACATTTCAAAAATGGAAATAGTTTTTCCATCCACAATTTTCAAAAAACAAAGACAATGTCAAAAAAAAAAAAAAATGTAAAGGAAAGAGCATACATTTTAGCATTATTGTTAGAAAAATATATAAGGTAACTTCTAGGCTCTTAAACTTTGCTAGTTCATCCAAGTTCAACTCAGTCATTTTAAATTAAGTCCCTGTTTGATCAACTTACAATATAATTTTTATTAGATAATATTTAAAATAAAAATTATAGTGTTGAATAATTGATTGCTCGTCACCTAACAATAAATTTTGAGTGTGATATAGTAAGCATGCCAAAAAAATAATAATAAATAAATAAATAAAAATTGTTTAATACGAAGATTGCACTCGCACGTGCTAACACGTGCAGTTGTACTCCAATCCCGTGAACCGAAAGATAGAAGGACTATGTCAGAAAATAATAAAGTTTTACATAATCTTTTACCTACCCGCCAACCTCCAATAGGAGGCCGTCATGTGACCCTTAGGTAAAAAATTAGGTAGAACTTTTAGTACATCTAGATTAATTCAACATAGAAATCCTACATTAGTTGGTCAACAATCACAATCGAGGCATAAATGATACGAGATATATACAATCCAAAAACCATTTCACAACGTAACACACTGGAACTCTACCTTCTGTGTGTAAGCTCAAATTGTCAAATTCCTTGCACTTTTCCATTGAATGGGGATGAAAAGTCATTATCTTTTTCTGGGTTTTCTTTGGGGCGGTCAATTTGTTTTATATTATTTTTTATAATCTGAATGGTTTCTTTACGGGGAATAAATCTGAGGCCTCGCTTGCCGTTGAAGCAAGCTTTACCAGAGGACCCAGAAGAAGAGGAGCGTAGGCCTTGGCGCAAGAAGCTTTTATGTTTCTCCTTCTCCCCATATTCAGTCAAAATGGCTTTCAAATTCAGTTGGATCTCTCTTTTTAGAATATTTTTGCTTTTGCTTTTAATTGCAGCCATTGTCACGGCTTGCCTTGCTCTCCCCGTTGAAAAGGTCAGGTTTTATCTTCTAATTTTATTTTTGCTTATTTTAGCGTTTCTTGTACTGTTAAGTGATTTTCTGCTTGTGGGTTTTTTATTTTTTATTTTTTTTCCTTAATGTTGTTTATTTGTGCTTTCTTGGACTGTTTATGAGTGTTATTTGGTCTTTATAATTATATATAACTTCGGGGCAGTTCCGTGATTAATCATTCAATTATTTGGACAATTGAATACTTTTTCAATTACGTTTGTTGAGCATATTTGAAGTTTTCCTGTGTAAAAGAGCAATTTTTTCTTTCGAGATAATTTATCTTTACTTCAGTGTCAAGTTCGTGAGTAGAGGAGAAGTAGAGGCAAACGTAAGTCAATAAACTACGGAAAAAAAAAAAATTCTAAACTCCAATGAACTTATGGTCATTGAATTTATTTAGTATGTTCTTGTCTACAAAGATAAAATAATTTTTTTTTTTTCAAGTTATGTAATGTTATGGCATTGGCTCCATTCTTCCTCCAAAAGTAATTTTAGTGTTCATTATGAATGCTACTAAACCTGTATTGATACGGATCTAAAAATATTAATCTCTGTAGTAACAATGAATATTTGTTTTTTACCCTTTCCATAACCGATCAATGAGAGTTGTCGTGTATTACCCAATCTGATTATTTTTCCTCTTTATATGAGGTTCAATTCACCAGCAAAAAAGTCTTTTTAGTTTTTTTAGGAACGGCATGCAAAGGTCCTACTTAACATTCTTTGTTAAGTTTTAAACAAACCATGCCTACTGGCTTGCAAATCCTTTCGTGCCTAATATAGTGTAAATCTTATGAATGCACAAAGATTAAATCAAAGTCACCATTACCTTCACTGTAAAAGAATAATATGTTTGTCACTCTTGATCACTTAAACTGAAAAACCAAAGAAATCAGTCAAACTTTCAATTATGTGAAACTATACTTCCAACTCTTTATATGCTTTCCCCCACCATGAATCAATGATCTATTTATGAAGTTCAACGCTCTAATTCCCCAAGTTTCAATGTTGATTTATACCTATCTTTACTTGTTAAGCTCTTTTTTACTGATCATTCTTTTTTGAGAGGTTCGAGTATCATACTTTCTACTATTTTTAAGCTGAATGAAACATGTGAACTCTCAGAAACTCTTTATCCTTTTTTTGTACGATATCTTCTAACTATTTTCAAGAGGAAGATAATAGTGAAATTTTAACCTTCCATCCAAAAGCACTTTATCATCCTTCCTGTGAACATCAAACATTGATAGGGTATTAGGGTGTCTAAATTTCAAATTGTGATGTTCTAACTTTCACACACTCTTGCTCCATATTGATGCTTCATCTTGGGTTCTATCTGGGCATCATCATAATCGGGCAATCCCTTGATCATTATGTAGAACTACCACATCTTCTTGGAAAAACTGAGTCAATGCTAAATCTTTCCTTCTCCTATCAGGAATTGTGTTTGCATTTTGAAGCTTATTTAGATGTTTTGCATATTCACTCTTACACTTATCTGAAATGAAAAAAAGAATCACATTGGCACAGTAAATTGATGTATTCTCTTTTTGTTTTTTTGCGTGTTTAAGATCATTATTACCATATCATGGTTGTACCTGAAGGATGTTTGACTTCATGAGCTGTAAACAATTTGCACAAACTCTGTAGGATGGTGGCTGACTTAGAAAATAATAGAGTTCTATCTAGTATTCTCTATGTGAATTTAGATCTCACTTTTAAGTACTGGCTTCCGCATGGAGATGTGATGGTCAACGAGTACTCTGTTTTTCAACTAATTCAGCTTGCTTCAATTTTTATTGGTATTCCGGTGCTTCCCAGGTTGAAATTTGAATAAATAAACCAAGATAAAATTAAGTTAGTATGTAAGTAAGCCAATTACTAATTGAAGGCATATTTTCACTGGTTTATCATTCTGATGACTACTGTATAGGCCACTATGTTATTTGATTTATCAGTAGAAAAAACATATTTCCCACTCTGTTAGACATTTATCTTGATAGATAGCCTTTAATTATTATCTCTGTAGATTGAATGAATGATTATTCCTTGTGTATTTTATTATCCTCTTGCTGAAACAATTGTTTTCTGCAGTTGTTGAAGGACTTCTTAGTATGGATAAAGCAAGATCTTGGTCCTTGGGGTCCTCTTGTGCTGTAAGTACGTTTTTATGTACTGGTGTTAGTCAAAATGCGTCGAGGCTCACAAAGGGAAAATGCCTACTACTCGATTTAGCTTGATTGGCTAAGCTTTTAAGTGCTTATAACAGTGGGTCATAAGGAATGTGTGATTAGAAAGTGGTAAAAATTGTGGGTCCTAAGGGAAATGTGGATAAGATTATAAGAATAGAGTTTGATCAGCTCATAAGCAATGGCAAGCTTTGCGAATAGCTCTTATACTTTTTAGAGATTCCTCAAATCTACAATAGTTAGTTGGTGCAAGACAGTTTTCAGCTCCTTTTCTGTTCAGTAACGTATATTAGTTTATTAAACATCAATATAATTTACTGATTCTCATAGACTTGTTAGACATTGCTTAAATCTAGCGTATTATTTGGTGCAAGACAATTTTCAACTGCATTTCTGCTCAGTAACGCATATTAATTTATTAAACTTCAATTTAATTAACTTACTCTCACATATTAAGCTGGTTATAGAATGTATCACAAATATTGTAACTATGAATGTCATTTTGAGTCACACACTCTTTGTGAACCTTGCAGAGCTGTTGCATATATTCCTCTAACCGTACTGGCAGTTCCAGCTTCAGTACTTACGGTAAGAATTGATATCTCTGTTAATCATTCAATTTTATTTTGTTCTCTAATTCCAACAAATTGTTTTCAATTCCGGAACATCAGTAATGGTCATTAGATATACGAGTCTTGTTTCTGTTGATATGTTGGATTGCATGGGGTAAATAAAGGAGTTCATCGGTTAATACCCGTCCATTTTCTGGCTGTGATTTTTGCTTGACTAGCATTCCACATGTCAACTGATCTACAGGCCTTTTCTAGTTATCGCAGCATACTCTAGTTACAGTGGCTCAGATATAGAACTTAAGTTCCATTCTTTTCCAAATTAGTGGGAGGGAAAAGAACAAACTAGAAAGTAGAAAATCTGGTTTTGATAGGTAGAACCGTAGAAGGGAAGGGCCAGACGTTATTATAATACTTCTTGTTCTCTGTGTGTTTCATTTAGTTTTATCCCTTCTAGCATGTGTCTTAATTTGCCCAAATTTTGGAGTTCTTTGAAAATGCATGAACGGGATACATTTTCATCGTCTTATGCTTTTTCCAATTGAACTGAATCCTTTTGTGCTAATTGGTATCATTTCAGCTGGGTGGTGGTTATCTCTTTGGCTTGCCAGTGGGTTTTGTTGCTGATTCTATTGGTGCTACAATTGGTGCCGGAGCTGCATTTCTTCTGGGTAGAACTGTAAGTTTTTGAAGTCTAATAGCAGCGTTTTTTTTCTTGCTAATAAGAGCTTGAGGCTCAAAGATGAAACTTTCTTTTCTTTGTCTAGTTTTCCACTTTGTTCATTCCTTTAGTGGCATACAAACATCTATAAAAATATGTTTTCATTAGATTTTCTTTCTTATTATTTCTCCATCCATCAATGAACAGATTGGGAGGTCATTTGTAATTTCCAAGTTGAAAGACTATCCGCAGTTCCGTGCAGTTGCAATTGCAATTCGGAAATCTGGGTTCAAGGTATGCATGTTTTCTCCCTATTGATCCTGTGAACTTCAGTGGCTTATTCTTGATGCGTGCTCTTTGATTGAAGTCTGATTTGGATGGTTTGTTTGATTTTTACATTCATGTAGTGGACATATATGTAATCAAATTTCTCTTCTGGTTGAACAGATTGTTTTGCTGCTTCGGCTTGTCCCTTTACTTCCATTTAACATGTTGAACTACCTCTTATCCGTGACTCCAGTCTCCATTGGACATTACATGCTAGCTTCATGGTTGGGCATGATGGTATGAACACTTAAATATTGTCTCTTTATTGCTAAATTGCCAATGAAATAATGGCATTTTAAGTTGAGCACTGTTGAAAAGCTTTACATTTTTAAAAATTCTATGCTAAATTGACTGCTACATATACCTTAGCTCAAATGTATGCATATTTTGTCAGAAATGCTTCCATTTATTTGATTATCGCCTTGATTCGCATTTGTGCTCTTTCTGCAGCCAATTACTTTTGCCCTAGTGTATGTTGGGACAACTCTGAAGGATCTTTCTGATGTAACACATGGATGGGGTGAATTTTCAAAAACCCGTTGGGTAAGTGCCTTGTGTATTTTTGTTCGGTTTTAGTTTGATGAGCTCATTCTGTTGGTAGTCCTTCCATGTTTAAAACCTTGTTTAGAATGTGGGTGTCAGTATTTCTTGAGGAAAGAAACTAAAAATGATAAAATGATTAACTGAATTCTTGAGGGAGTATATAATTATATTCGATTTCGTTTAATTTCAAATTTTAGTTGAACTCTTGAAGTCACAAATCTACAGACTGCTAATGATGGATATTGTTATTTGTGAAAATGAGATGATACTGACTTTATACACATTTCGAATTCATTGTTAAAGCCTGAATTACATTCCTCGTTTATGGCTAAATGTGATTCCAAATGTCATCTTTCATGTCGCTGAAATGGTGAAAAGCCTCACTCTCTGTTATGATGGGCCCGTGTATTTACTATATTTATGTAATTTGACATTAGCTCCTTTTTTTATTTGATGCAGGCACTGATAGTGTTGGGCCTTGTGGTTTCTGGTAAGATTCAAATGTATATTCATTGACCACTTAATCATCACATTGTGAAATTCCGTGCAAAAATAATGAATTGAGGAAGTAGACCAACTTTTGAAAAATCGTTTGGCTTGAAGCTTGTCTATCAAAGATTGTACTAGTTGGCATAAAATTACTTTTATTATGCGGGTTTTTAAAACTTTTATGTCTATGATGTTTGAACATCAAAAGACCATAAGAACCTAATTTTTAATGTAAATTTAAATGAGGCAATAGATTTTAGATACTGAATGTGAACACCTGTGTAATAATGCACCAATTCAGTTGCAGCAGAAGTGCTTACTGATAATGTAACTCGATTTCTGATTTTTAGTTTGATACGAAAAAGATCGCTGAAGAATTTTATTTTTCTTTTGGCATTGTGAAACAATCCCATGTTATCATTTAATTTTCTCAAGACTATTGATTCTTGTTAACTATGGGACCAGGCTCTGCGACTTTAACTTCTAGTAGTTACATTGGTTTGCTGTTTCTTTTCATCAAATTTATTGGTTTCTTGGGAAGATATATTTCAATTTATTGTCTTCTTTTCCTCACTTTTCATTGGGTTTGCTTGCAGTGGTATTAATATTTTGTGTTACTAGAGTTGCAAAAGCTGCTTTAGAGAAAGCGTTGGCTGGAAACGAGGATGTAGATGATATCGTATCACCACAATTACCCATTCTGGCCGACTCTGCTATAAATCTCCATGACCCGCTTATAATCAAGATTGATACCCCTCAAGATCACCACGAAGTATAGTTTACGAACTTCAGAAACTCGTCTCCTCCTAAATATCATTTACCCTTATCATCTGCTTGATGATACTTTTGATATTCTTCATCTGTACAGTCAGTATAGATTTACGGTAGATGGCTTTGACAAAAATAGCTTATTTCTTTTGACAGCTTATTTTTCCATAATTACACTTTCTGGCTAACCACAATTAAAGAAAATAAATAAAATAATTATTTTCAAGTGCACTTTGCTAAATTGCTAATATCATATTTTTCTCCTGTAGGTTATGCTCCTTGTTTGTATATTTCTTGTCATCCGTTTTTGCATTTGGATTAATTGTTGTCTGATTTTATGCGTGTACTGGTGTATTCTCCATCTTGCAAGGTGAAAAGATTGATTTAACCTCTATGTAATACGCCTTTTTTGCCAAGATTTGGGCTTTGGTTACTGAGACGTTTAGTTCAGCTAAAAATTAGATTTTAATATATTTTAATAAAAGTTGATGAGAGGTTAAGTTGAAAAATTGTGGGTCTCATGAAATGTGTGGTTAAAATTAATTCTTGATTTTGATGTAGATTTTAATGGTCAAATGTTTTATTTGTTCGCCTTGTCATTGCTTTCTAGGATTACAAGGTATACTCGGAGGTGTAAGATGGGCAATGTTGGGTTGTACGGATAGTTTGAACAAAAATTGCGGCGTTTGATCTAGTCATAATCTAAAACTACGTATCGAGGCACGTGCAAATTGCGCAGCATAATCAAGAACTAGGTTATGACTTGTTATCATTTTTGTTCAACATTATGTATAGATCATTGTATATCAATCCTATCATTAACATCCTTGGTGATTATAATACATTGAACAGTACAACTAACTATTGTGGCTACTCGTTGATGCCCTACCAAATGGAAGATGGGTTTGGACCACCATGAACAAGCGCAGTCTGCTGCCTAAATTCTGCCCAAAAGGGAAAAATACTTAATTAATATTTGAAAGAAAAGAATACAGAAAAGCAAAAAGCACAATGATTAAACATGAAAGCAACATCATAAGCAACCCTATCATAAATTGAGTGCATGGTGGGCTCTACTTCTTTTCCCTTGTTAAACTAACATACAAAATTGCTCGTCTATTTCTCCATTTGTTAACTGCTATTGACTTTCACATTACTTTGGGAAACGAAATGTCTATTTTGTAAGTTTTATAAGCACATTGGACATCATCTCTTTACAGGTACGTTTTAAGGGAGATTTTATCATTTTTATCTATACGATATTAACAATTGGTATAAGAGTATGCACCCATTTATAAAGATTGCAGACAAGACGATAGAGGATGACTGGGAAAAACTGGCCGTTGAAGACACCAGTTTTGAAAGAGGTGTGGATTGGTCACTTCACTTGTAGAATACCGGGCATGAGGATTTATAAGCATATTGGGCACTTTCATTTTACAACCCAGTTTTAAGACAAGTTCTACTCGAGTCGACCTATTGCTTAGTTACTATTCAACGCGGAAGTTTGGGTCCCTACCATAATTCATTGTCTTAGGGATTATGCTTTCCAGCCTTTGTGCAACATGACTATGCGTCAACTGTTTATAGTCTCCTAAAATATGGATTGTAGAATTGATAGGTGATCTTTCGAAACACTTGAAGAAGTGGTTTTATACAAATTTTGCATCATTAAAGAGTTGATCATTGAATGCCATTTCATATCTTGAGAGAGTGAAAGCCGACTATACAAAAGATTCATCATCTAGTCTTGAGAGGCTCGTGTCCTTCTCGCGAGTCATAAGAAACTTTTTCCCATTTAAAACTTTCTACAGGTGAAATGCGTGGTCTGAGCTTTGTTTCGGTTATGAAGTGTTTCAATGGATGCCAGGATCATACCCGAGTTTCAGGACATGGGACGAGGATTTGGAATTTTAGTGATAAACCAATTGAACTTCAGATAAGGGTGGGATCAATATTGAAGAAAGTTCACATGTTGAAGCCAGGTTCATCGAAGAGGCTGAATTCGAAGAACATTTACAAGGCTTACTTCCCGGGGAGGACTATGGGTGGCCCCGGTGGTGGGGGTATGAGGAGTTTGCTATATTACTATGATGAAACATGCCATCCTTACATTTGGATACATGACACTGGATGTGATTTTTCTAGGATGGTTAAGCAACAATATATTAGTCTCGAGGACTTGAGGGATTGTTCTGAGATCAGAATTTTTAGAGATCATCAGAGAGGTTGTATATCGGTTCGCAAGAAATCAAGAACTGAATTCTGCTGAAACACTTCGCCACCAAGCAGCACGACACTTGTAATGCTCTCCCACATTCCCGCTTCTGTGACTAATTTGCATACAGTTTCTTAGATTTTCATGTTGTGTTGTTGGTTTGATGATTACATGTTACACATGTACTTGAGTTGTAAAAGATTCCGTTGAAAAAAAAGAAAAAAAAGTATATGTACTGCAACTTCTGAATGTATGTTTGCTATGAGAAAATTGGTATTATTATTATAATTCCTAGATAGAAGATCTAAGATAAGCACACGATGATAGTAGTCCGACCTTGGATACAACTTCGAGAAGTATCTCTATTGTTTAGGGCACTGTGAAGGCAATGTCGATCGAGTAAGATGGCGCCTCCTATCAATGTCATGGACGCAATGTTGACGTTAGAGTTGACTGTGCGCCTAACCATACTGTTGTTTGCTTGAATTGTTTCTCAAATGATACATAAAAATTAAAGCTTGAACTCATCAAAGAATAATCTGAATTCTAAATTACTTTTTCTTAATTCTACTTTCTTTTGGGATTTTGCTCATTTTACCTGTGATAAATATAGGGTTTGACATCCTCCCTAACAGCACACTCACAATAGAGGGGGTGGGGGAGATTTTTTGGCATTTTTTATTCACGCAGGTCTCATGCGCATGTGAGTGTAGGTCAATCAAGTACGCAAATTTTTTTCTAACAATTCAGCTTAATTGTAAATATATAGCTTTCACCCTGGCTTTATCCTATGTAGGTTATTCAAAAGAGAAATGCTATTCATCTCCACTGGGGCCCGCCTGTGAATAAAAAAAAAAAATTGTGGCCCACCCCCCCCAATGTGTCTTACCTGTACCCCCGTACTCCAATCATCACTCTTCTTAGATTTTCATGTTGTGTTGTTGGTTTGATGATTACATGTTACGCATGTACTTGAGTTGTAAAAGATTCCGTTGAAAAAAAAGAAAAAAAAGTATATTTACTGCAACTTCTGAATGTATGTTTGCTATGAGAAAATTGGTATTATTATTATAATCCCTAGATAGAAGATCTAAGATAAGCACACGATGATAGTAGTCCGACCTTAGATCCAACTTCGAGAAGTATCTCTATTGTTTAGGGCACTGTGAAGGCAATGTCGATCGAGTAAGATGGCGCCTCCTATCAATGTCGTGAACGCAATGTTGACGTTAGAGTTGACTGTGCGCCATACTGTTGTTTGCTTGAATTGTTTCTCAAATGAAACATAAAAATTAAAGCTTGAACTCATCAAAGAATAATCTGAATTCTAAATTACTTTTTCTTAATTCTACTTTCTTTTGGGATTTTGCTCATTTTACCTGTGATAAATATATCAATCATGCTATGATGTCAGGGAGGCTTTGACATCCTCCATAACAGCACACTTAGAGGAGGTTGGGGGAGATTTTTTGGCATTTTTTATTCACGTAAGTTTTATGCGCATGTGAGTGTAAGTCAACCAAGTGGGCAAATTTTTTCTGACAATTCATCTTAATTGTAAATATATAGCTTTCATCCTGGCTTTATCCTAGAGTAGATTATTCAAAAAGCAATAGAAGGGAGGATTAAGGATTGCTTGACTAGATGAACATTCTATATGTCAAATGTCATTTCAATGCTATGTTCCTCGCAAACCTCTATCGTCCTAAGGATTGAGACAATCTCGCAACTCGATTTATCATACTTACCAAGATCTACCTTTCAATATGGGGCATAAAAGCCAATATAAGGGTTCCAAATTCAATGCAATACCAATTGTACCTTCTTCAATTTCTACTAATTCACATGTACAAACTACGCGATTACCCCCGAAGGCACCTCTAGCATATCTTCTTCATTTTTTTTACAGTTATTGGAGTTATTCACTTCAGTGTCAAATCATTCAGACTCCTAAGACAAATGAAAATAAGAAGAGGGTTAGTCCAAATTTGTGTCTTCTTGTAGTTGTTTGGGGATGAATAACATTTTTCTATTCAAAAAGCAATAAAAGGGAGGATTAAGGATTGCTTGACTAGATGAACATTCTATATGTCAAATGTCATTTCAATTCTATGTTCCTCGCAAACCTCTCTCGTCCTAAGGATTGAGACAATCTCGCAACACGATTTGTCATACTTACCAAGATCTACCTTTCAATATGGGGCATAAAAGCCAATATAAGGGTTTCAAATTCAATGCAATACCTATTTTACCTTCTTCAATTTCTACTAATTCACTGTACAAACTACGCGATTACCCCCGAAGGCACCTCTAGCATATCTTCTCCATTTTTGTTACAGTTATTGGTGTTAATCACTTCAGTGTCGAATCATTCAGACTCCTAAGACAAATGAAAATAAGAAGAGGGTTAGTCGTTTAAACACAGAAGAACATCAACAAAATGATTTAATCGCGTTAGATTTTCAAATAGATCTAGCAATGAACCGAACTGAATTGCAAAAATAGATTTGTCAAGTCGATCTCAAACTTATAGAAAGCGATGCTTAGTTATTGTTCTTTAATCATGCTAACAGCTAGAAAGGAGGCTGGATGGAATACTTGCCATGGAAGTTAGCAGTGAGATATACAAACTTGGGCATCTGTAAAGTAGAGAGTAGGTTCCTTGTTTGGTTCATTACTGAGTTAAATTCAAAAATTATTTGGTTTCTTGTTCGAAAATTATCGAAAATATCAGCCTCTACTAATTTGCGTCCTTCCGACTACACAAACTAGTAAGTTATATATAGTGATAGCGGTGTCAAAAAATAACGGGCCTTTCAGTTCCAATATGGCTCCAACCAGCTCATAAAAAGCCCAGTGTCAATCGGGTTGAGTTATTAAAATTGCTTAGCGTCATCAATTTTACTCTCTCATCAGTATAGAGAAGCAAATAGAGCAATAGATCTTCTAGCCAGACAAGGGGCAGATGGCCTCTCGATGAGGTACATGCACTTAGAACAAATACCAAATTTGTTAAAAGGAATAATTCGTATGGATAAGCTTGGTTTTCCCAACATTAGGCAATAGTAGTGAGGTTGATGTATTAGTTTTTATTTGCTTGATTAGGGCTTTTATGGCTTGTTGGCTCTTATGTTTTTTTGTTAGATTTGTTGCTACGGTTTTCCTCCGCCATAAGTGTGGGGTGGTTGAATAAAATTTTCACTTAAAAAAAAAAAATCGGGCTGGTTTTGATAACCTTCGTTGGGCTTGGCACTATAATAAATTCGAGTAGTAGGCCATCTCAGCCCACCTTTGGGAGAGCCTACAGGCCACAAAGAAATGTCTCTTGCCTAGCCAATCACAATATCTAGACTGGATCAGGCTCGTAAGTGGCCTCTCATCGACATGTCTGGCCCGATCGTGGTTCATGCGCACACTCAAATCTCTTTCGAACACAGTTTCCACACTGAAAAACTGAAGACAGAAGAAAGATGAAAGTGAAGGCAAAGGAAAAATTTCAACTTAAAAGCACGAAGCAATAGTTACCTTTACAAGGTTCAAGAGTACCCAATCAATCCACGACTCATGTCCAAATGTTCCCACACCAAAATATTTTGGCAGATAAGTATGAGATATTCAAGGAAAAGTCACTCTCAAAGGGACCAGTATTTCTTCTCATGCTGCTGCCAATGCCAATAATGAGTCCTCTTTGCCACCTGCTCAGTGACATTAATCTTGACTTTCAGAATGAAATTAGTGCACAAACTTGCAGAAAAAACTTAAAATTTGGTGGATGCGTCCAATCATAAATTCCCTAGCACGTTGTAAAATATCGACTATATTTTGTGCCCAAAGACGTGAATGGGCTTTCACAAGGTGAAAAATAGATGTAGGACTTGACTACGGAGTATTATTTTCAATATATTTGGCAGAGACCTTAACACGGAGATTCATTGCATATACTAGCTTAGCTGATTATTGCTGAGATAATGTCTATTCGTTGGCGTTCACCATGCAATGCACTCAGTTATATCATGTCTTTAAGTGTTTGCCCCATAAAACTTTGTCAAAATAGTATCAATTTTTCAATTAGTCAATAAGTCAAACTTTACTTTTAACCATAGTTATTAGCAGGGGTGGACGCAGAACTTTAAAGTTGGAGAGCACAATCGAACTTGCAAAGAAGTTGTGAGAAATTTTACAATAAAAAATTTACGTCCAAAAAAATTATACCCCATGTAATTTTACATCCGAAAATTTACATAGGATATGACTTTTT
>CAIGRO010118023.1:0-23295 GCA_903798355.1 Fraxinus baroniana | reverse complement strand
TTTTTTTTTTTTTTTTTTTTACGTAGGAATCGCAGCCATTATCCACGAATGCGCACTAGGTAAACATCGCTCCATATGCAATAGCCTACAAACCACACATGAGAAATAAACCGCATTGGCAAGCCGGTGCTATGAGCTCGATCGAGGAAGTGTTGGCAGAGAATTCAAACTCATGACATTCGATCTCCGCGTTCACCTGTTCCACCAACTCGATCATCTCGAATGGGTAGCTTTTTAATTGATCTAAATTCCAAGTTTGTTACTTAGCCCCTGTTTGGCCCCCATTCTGGGGTGTTAAGCCTATGTTTAGTACACATTAAAATTATAATTCTTCTACTCATTTTCAATCACATATTTTTCAATAAAATAATATTTTACATCACATCAATAACATTTTCTTCTTTTTCAACAACACATTCTTCATCAATATACTATTTCAGAATACATTTTTCCAAAATAATGTGGCTCAAACACAGTCTGAAAATTTTTGGAATAGTGATTGATATGAGAATTTGTGGTAAAAAAGTAATGAAAAATTTTAGATTTGTGTGTAATATTATTTTATTTGATGAATTGGGTTGAAATGAAGGGAAAAAAAATAATGTAATCTAATGGAAAAAAAAATGGGCGAAACGGGAGCTTATTTTGACTACCATGCAAATCAACAATATTTGAAATTTGAAATATATTCAGAATTTCTCTAATCCCGCCGTCAACGACATCGTTTTTCGGTATCGAAATGTCGATTTTGTGAAAACTGAAAATGTTCAGTGTATAAAGTACCGCCCAAATTTCATTTGAAATTTGCCAATTCACTTCTCTTCGAGGTTCTCTCTTTCTATAATCCTTATAGATCCCACTCCACACAGAGAGAGGGAGATGCACAGCCATTGAACTACTTTGTTGCACTATTACTTCGACGTTACAAGAAACACTTCAATTTCAAGAAGGTCGTAGAAAATTAACCCCAAGAAACTTCCAAGGTACGAGATAATTTCTTTTTTTTTTTGGGTTTTCTGTCAATATGAAAATTGAGATTGGGGTCGTCGGGAAATGACTTCATATGAAACGGGGTAGATGGGACGTCTCCTAATTTATTGTTATAATCCGATTTGTAACACAGGGTAGCTGTCATTTTCTTGCAAGAATCCACCATTTGTTTACCGGAGAAACTTCATTCTCTGTAATAAGATACATTTCTGGGTCGCCGGCAAATGCCGTCATGCTAGTTAAATCGATCCGTGACACTGACAATTGTCGTTTTCTTTCAAGAACCCTCCATTAGTTCACAATATAAACTTGGTTTTCTGTCTAAGACACATTTATGGGTCGCTGGAAAGTCGTATTTCCTCATCTGGGTTTCTCTAAATCGTCCTGTTCTTGAATCATTATCATACCAACTATACATTGGGTTATTAATATTCTATTATTTTGCTTTCTCGTCGATGAAGATTACTGCTATAATGCCGGAGGCAAGAGACAGATTATCGAGGGCAGAGCAACCTATAGCTACATACAGACCAAGGTTGAGGTCAATCACTTTGGGTGGAAATGCAGGTAGGGGTGATACTGTATTTTTTGTTTCGGAAGATGAGCCTGAGTTTGCACGAGGTAGTGGGACTCCATTCAGGTGGAGGGATACAATGATGACCGGTATACGTGGAACAGTGGGCGTGGCTGATGGAGCTTCAAGAAGTGGTCGTGGTGATCGTAGGAGGGGTATTCTGGGAACACCAGGAATTCGGCAGGGCCAGAATGTTGGCCAAGAAAATGTTTCTCCGAACGTAGGACGTGGACGGGGAGGGCGTGGAAGTGTGCTACCTTATTGGTATCCAAGAACTCCGCTACGTGACATCACTTCGGTCGTTAGGGTAATGATTAATTCCATACATTTTTCAACATTACTTAATTTGGATTTGGTGATTATATTGGTTAATCATCTAGTATTTTCATTTTTTTGGCCCATGATTATTGTCTAGCCCTGATTCAGTCTCTGTGGATATTCTTTTGTGCATGTATAGGTGGTTATCTTTGGTCTAATTTTAGATGGGATTATGCTTGATTGCAGCTTAACGATAGTCTTGAGTCTTGACACGATACCCCCTTTCATGTTTTTTTATGATGGGATATAACTCTAATCCCTCTTTTGTGCGAACTTAATAGGCGACTCTCTCAGGTTGAGCATACTTGAAATATCAACGTGCACATTAAACATAAACAATCTTTAATCTGGAAAACTCTACATTTGAAATTGAGAATCATACGATGGCAATCCAATAAGAAAATCTTTGTTATTAATCAATAACAGTACTGCATCAATTCAACCTAACAGAAATTAGAGACATATAGCAGCAACTTGAAGAACGCATTTGTAAGTGGACAAATTAGGAATCTAGTCAAAATAAGCAGGCAGAGATCATAGTTCCAACTACTTGTTCCCAAAATCAAAGCTTTGCTAAGCTAAACTAGAGCAGGGGGTTTTGGACTAGAGCCAGCCCTTATTCTGATCATTTTCATAAAGGAGGAATAACAGGTTTTCTTCCATCAATCAATTTGTAGACCTAGGTTTGCTTCTATATCTATACATAATTGTCTAGTTATATGATTCTATTCTGCATTTGTGTATTCATCTTGAGTCGTGGATGGTTGAAATTTTATTTTGGTTCATTTTGTGTATTCAACTACAATGGTACACAAACATAAATATATTTGAATGTTTTTTTGATTTTGTTGCTGATTTGGATTGATAAATTGATTAAATATGACAGCGCTTCGCACATTTTTTTTTTTTTTTGAAGTGTCTTATCCATCATGCAAATAGATCTAGTTCATATCACTGCTTTTGAGATGGATTATATTGGCCGTTCATTTTCTCCTCTTATATCTGCAATGTAAAATGATTAACCTTCAAGATTCTTGTCTTGTTATATTGTCCTTGATGGGTTAGAGTTTATTACCAAGTCTTTCAATTATCATTCAAGTTCGTCCAGTTCACATGTCAACTCAAGGCTTGGTGTCCAATGCCTGATCTCCTTAAATAAGCAGTGCAGCTAGATCGGTGTACTAGTAATTCCTATTTCCTTATATATTTATTTCTTGTAGCCAAAATTGTACAGCATATTGTTTTAGTGTCAATGTTATAAGAATCAGTTCGAACCAATGTGCTCAACTAGAAAAACAGGAAACCAGTTTGAATAACTAGTTGATTATATACTAAAAAATGTGAAAACAATTGATTCAAAACCTCTTGGGAACTGTTGAGGTGACAATTGGTGTACCTGTTGGCTTTTTATTTGAAAAACAAGAATATATATGTTAAAGACTTGAGGTTTAACCATATATCAAGCTATGTTATTAATATTCTGGACATTATAGAACATTAATCTTTGGTTATATAGTTTGGTTTTTACTCGGAGTAAAATTAATTCATGTCTACATGAATATAATTTTTATTTATTTATTTATTTAATTAATATACATATATAGGCAGTAGAAAGAAGATCTCGCTTGAGAGGAGGTGAAGGCCTACAAACTGGGAGTCCTATTCTCCAGGACCAGCCAGTTCATAATCCTTTTCTGTCTACACCAGTTGCTCCACTCGAGCACAATATTTCTATGATTTCCCCGAAGCCAATCATTGGTAGTAGTCGTTGTACAGCATCGATTGGTAAGGTGCCCAAATTATTGCTTGATATCACCAACAAGAAGGACGAAGACTCGGACTGTTCAACTCCTCAGAAATTGTTGCTGAACTCAATCGACACAGTCGAGAAAGTAGTGATGGAGGAGTTGCGAAAACTGAAGAGGACTCCCTCTGCTAGGAAGGCTGAGAGGGAAAAAAGGGTTCGGACTTTGATGTCAATGCGGTAAATTGGCGAAATTTATCTTGAGGTTCTCAATCAAGGTTGAGGTGGGATTTCACAGGAAAGGAGTGAACGACTGGCCTGCATTGGATGGATATGATCATCTCTTGATGATCAGAATCCCAGGTTTGAATAGATATATCTCTATATCCTTAATTCTTCTATGTAGCGTAGTCTTTTGAGGTTCATGTCTTGATGATACTCGCGTCATTGATGTAATCTGATTACAGTAATAATTGTTGGTTTGTAGTCTGAATTTTGCTACTGCTGCTGCTGCTTATGCAGACAATGATTGATGGTTTTGTATTGTTCATAAAAAGACATTACATTTTTCTTGTTTTTATGGACTTATTCACACGCTTGTTAGACTAGGGATTTAAAATATCTGTTCTTACTAATCTTTATAGAATTATTCTTTCTCTGATCATTGTACGAAAGAATTGGGTCAAATTATGTGGATAATCTATGGAAACTAGTGGGAAGATTTTGTTCTCAGTAGTGACGAGGTCTCAATAAAAAATGATTCATGATGTCAACTTAAATTTATTGTGAAAATTATTTAGGTAATATACTAACTGCTGGTGTGGTGTTGCACAAAAGCAGAAAATATGGCTGAAGAATTACATATTATGTCTAAGCTTAATTATCCTGTAATGCAATTTTTTAGCTTTTAATTTGCCTCTATCAGGGTCGTTTTGTTATTTTCTTATTGCTTGTCTTATATCCTGTTTGACTCTCGACTTGACCACCTGAAGGTGGACAAGAAATGAAAGGCACGGCCAAGAGGTTCCAAAATACAGTTCCTTTAGCTCTTTTGATCTAATTCTAGGCATTTGACGCGAATTAACGAGTTTAATTGATAGCTCTTGTGTTCTTCGTGTACTTTTATTACATTAGAAATTAAAGCGTATTGTACCAGTTATTGTGCATGCGGCACATGTTAGAGTCCATTGGTTCTTCCTATGCTTATACTGCATCAGAAATAAAGGCCTAATGTTAGCAACCAGAAAACAACACAAAATATGCTTTTTGCAAGGAAAGATATCGATGAACAATCTCCACATCGTCTTTTTCTGCTTAGGGTTCATCGAGAAATTATTATTTTTCTCCTAATGATATAATTAACTACTGAAAATGGCTATTACGTATTACTATTATTAAAGTACAATGAATATGACATAATCTTAAATTTATTAATCTTTCACCATATATATATATGTACATATTGCCTAAGATGATTATCATATCAGCCATGGCAATCACTATTGATTCTCCATTTCAGTACTTATTTTTCCCCGTCTGCATAATACTTGCTGTTGGGATTCTTTCCTTTATCAAGAAAAGTGCAAATTCCAAGAAAAATATTCCATTGCCACCGAGCCCCGCAGCGCTGCCGGTGATCGGCCATTTGCATTTGCTGAGCTCCACCTTGCACATTTCCTTCAAGAATTTATCTTCTAAATATGGGCCTTTAATGCTTATTCGTGCGGGTGCAACCACTTCATATGTTGTCTCTAATGGTGCCATAGCCAAGGAAGTGTTTAAAACTCATGATATTAAATTCGCGGCCAGGCCGGAATTTGGTTCCTCGGATTACCAAATATACAAGGATACATTGTTTTCTACTTTGGATTATGGGAAATATTGGATTTTCTTGAAGAAAATATGCATGATGGAAATTCTTTCGACACAACAGATTAATCGGTTTGCTGATATTAGAAGGGAAGAGATGATGGATCTGTTGAGAATTTTTGTGAAGAAAGCGGAGGAGGGAGAGGGATGTGATGCGGGAGTGGAATTTATGGCGATGACGAACAATTTGATCTCAAGAATGACGATGAGCACGAGGTGTTCGACTAATGTGGATGAGACTTCAGAGATAAGGGAAGTGGCTAAGGGAATAACACGTATTTCAGGGTTGTTAAGTTTAGGAGAAGCATTTACTTTGTTGAAAAAGTATGATGTGTTTGGGGTAGGAAGAAAAGTGAAAGCCCTTTTGCTCCGATTCGATGCTTTAATGGATCGGATTATATCGAAACACAAGATGGAGATTCTTGGTGGAAAACGAGAGAAGGATATGATGGATATTCTCTTAAGGATTTCGGAAGATAAAACTTCTGATGTGAAGCTTACTAAAGCTGGTATCAAGGGCCTTTTTCTGGTTAGTCCATCGCATCCCTTTGTTTCATTGAATTTTCACCTCTCCCAAAGTTAAATGGTCATTTCCCCTAGTTCCTATGATATGGATCTCTCAAACGCTGTTTTCTACTCCAATCCTTGGTTTCTTATGGCATGTTTGGTAGAAAGAAATAGACAGTATGGACAATATTAAGGAACAAAAATAAGCTAAAATCTTGTTTATTATACTTCTCAGTGCATTCAATATTTCGTAATGAACTTGCAATTACGGAAAATCTGAAACGAGTAGCTAATATTGATAAAATATGTATTCAATTCAAGTAAAAGTGACTCAAGAAATTACATTTTTCATCAGGAAACTGTTTCTGAATAGAAATGTGTATTTGACAGGATCTTTTCTTGGGAGGTACAGATACAACAAGTGTGGCTTTACAATGGGCACTGGCAGAACTCCTTAACCATCCAGAGGCCTTAAAGAAACTTCAGGACGAGATCGACAAAACTGTGGGGTTAAACAGGCTAGTCGAGGAATCAGATGTCCCAAATCTTCCTTACTTGCATGCCGTTATAAAAGAAACTCTTCGACTACACCCTTCACTGCCCTTGGTCTTCCGAAAATGCAGGGAGGACTGCAAGATCAACGGTTTTCCCATAACTAAAAATTCTAGGGTTGTAGTAAATCTGTATGCAATCAATCGTGATCCAAACGCTTGGGAAAATGCTGCAGAATTTGTGCCTGAGAGGTTCTTGATCAATACTATAAACGCGATCGGCCATGATGATCCCGAGGACATGAAAGGCCAGAATTTCAGCTACGTGCCATTTGGAGGTGGACGTAGAGGTTGCCCGGGAGCTGGTCTAGCTACATCAGTGTTGCATATAACGCTTGCCGCAGTAATCCAATGCTTTGATTGGAAAATAAAAGGAGCTGATAAGGTTAATATGGAAGAAGGAGCAGGATTCTCTGCAGCAATGGTTCATCCTTTGGTTTGTTATCCTATTTTACGCGTTAATCCTTCGGTTATTGCAATTTAGTACTTCATGCAAAGAATTTCTACTTGTGATCACAGGAAGTTATGGATGTTTCTTTTACAGATATGAGATTAAGTAGTTAGTAAAAGAATGCATGTACAAATACTTACATTTTCTATGATAAACAAATAAGATTGTCATTAGAAAGACACACTCCGCCTACATTTTCTCTTAACCAGTTCAAAGCTCGGTTGACAACTCGTGTTGATACTTTAATTACTCGTTCTGTTGGGGCGTCTCCACAAAGCATTGGGATGGACCGCGAGTGCTGTGAGAAGTGAGGAACACGAAGTTGACTTGTCCTTCGAGGGAAATTTCTTTAAAACTCGGTGACCTCTCAAGTCCTTCGAGGGAAGTTTCTTTGAATGTACTATGAGAATATGAGCAATTTTTGGAACTCATAAATATAGCTAAGCCTAATCGTGGACCATTCTATGGATATTTGACTTAATTTTTTAAATTTAAAAGTTTTTGAAACAAAGTAATAGGTAAAAATACTAAAAACATTATAATATTTTTACTACACTTTCCAATTGGTTGGAACCGGCCTTATGAAATTTCCTTGATGTCTTGTAGTTTGATTCACCTTCCTTGAAATTTCCTTGATGTCTTCGGTGTTGAGGTTGACAAGTAACCTTTATTTATTTCGATTATTGAGGTTAGGACTTGGGAGGTGACTTGATTTTGATAATAAGCAAAAACCAAATGGCATCTCGACAAAGCTTAGGTAATCATCTTGTAATGAGAAATGATTACTTATTTCTCTCAATTGCTTATTAATAAGCTATATAATAATCCAAGAATAGCTAACCAAAAAGGGGGTGAATTGGTTTTTAAAAATTTCGAAAAATTAATTTGAAATCAAGCACGTAATAACTTGGTAGATTAATTCAAATAATAAGCACGAATATAAAAGCAATAAGTAAAGAGGGATAGAGAATGCAAACACTATAATTATAGAGGTTCAATTCAACGCAATGATCTACGTCCTTCGTTATCAAACTTTCCGGCACGAGCAATGCCAAATTCACTATATTGATTGACTTGTGGTGCAATCCAATCCTTTACAAACTTCCGATGACTTACAAATAATGAGCACCGCTTTTTATACAACGTTGAGCTTTACGGGACTTCAACACAATCCACAAGTTAAATGAAAATTGATTTTACAAATTGACACTTTTCTCTAATAAATGATATTATCACAATTCAATACCGAGAGAGAAATATGCTAACACTTTAATAAATAACAATGAATGAAGTTCAAGTGTTATGAAATTTTTTGATGTGTAGAATGATTTTTAAGAGATAATTTAATCAAACGTTTTTCAAAACTAAAATGATTTGATAATAATAAATTATATAAGAAATCAATACAATTTTGCTCAAAAGAATTTCACTTGAATGCTCTTATGTTGTATTAATGAATGACAATTGAGTTAGTATTTATAACAATTGAAAACGTGAAATTCTCCGTTGAATCGGACGATTATCCGAATGTCCGGAACAGTACTGGACGATTGAATAGCCGTTATTTCGTCAGAAATCAGAATGATTGAAAACTCCACCGTTGGAGGTGAGCCGGACAGCCAGTTCACCATCCGAACATCTGGATGGACATAAATGTCCGGTTTGTTTTCTGACACAAGGTATGCTTTTGCATGACCTTTTACTTGATTTTTCAAGGTAAGTGATGCTTGCAAACGTTTTACAAAATAAATTTTATCGTGCATAAAAATTCGTCATTTGAGCTTTCAATGAGTCATTGCTAAGGATTAAAGTATTTTAACTTTACAAATGAGATCAAACAAATAGTTCTAATATTTTCGATTGATTTGGTGCGAGTGCACAATTTGTTGCTCGATTTTGAATTTGGCGCAAGTGTTCGATTTGTCTCCGATTGTTTTGGCGTGCGTGCTCAATTGTGAATGCTTTATTTCCATCTTGAGCTTTCTTGATCGTCACCTTTACGTCATTTGGTAACAATTATTTTGTCTTTAGTTTGATCAAATTCGCAACATGTAACAATGAAAACTCAAATGTTAGGATGAAAATATTTTGTTTGTTATAATCAAAACATAATATCAATCATAGATATTTGCCTACATAATAAATAATTAGTCAATCAATCAAATCCTATGTTTAAGGTTGCAATTTATCCCATTGGCCCCACAATTATTGTTGTTATAGCACCATGTTTGGCTAATCGACTATGAAATTTTTTTAAAAAACTTTGTAGTATAGTATTGCTAGATAAACAATATGTAACATTCAAATACTATTGACACTTGTTTTTGTTCTTCAGGTACTAACGTTCTAAAAGGCGGAAAAATGCGAGGTGAGAAGGCATAAAAAAGACATCAATCTTGTGTGATCCTTTTTTTTTTCAAAATACATTTTTATCATTCATTTTCCACTATACATTTTTCAATAAAATAATATTATACGTAAATTCAGAATTTTTCCTTATTTTTTAACTATACAGTCTTCATCAATCTATCATTTCAAAATGTATTCTACACAAAAAATGAGATTCAAATGTTACACTCGATATTATCTTGTCACATCTTATACTTTTAATTTTGAATAAGTAACTTTTTACCTATTTATAAGTAGAAAAAAATTAATCGTTTTCATAGTAGTTATTTATTTCCTACCACTAAAATAAATAACGTACTTATTTTCAATATTGCTTATTTAATTATAAGCAAACCTTCTAAGCTTAGGCAAACATGCTCTTACAAGTGCGATAGAAGAACATGGATAATCTGAGGTGGCATAGGGATCCTTGTATTCTATTCCACCATGTCTCAACCTACTTCTCCGCCCACAGTTTTCGTATTGAAGACCCCTATATTTCATATTCTATTCCTTTCTCTGCAATCTATATCCTATCTTGACTCGCTCACACACATTTTTTTTCTCTTTTCTTCTTTGATTCAATGCGCATAGGTTTATAAATTTTTGCAATGTTTGCATTTTGCCTTTGATCTATATTTTGTTATTGATATTCATGAGATCCGATTCAATTCATACTCTTCAAAATTTGGACCTAAGATTTCATTTCTTATTGGCCCAACAAAGATTTTCCTTTTTTCCCCACATAAATTGAAATTCTGGGGTGAAACTTTTGTAAATTCGATCTACTTTGAGCTGGTACTGCTCTGTACTGATTTGGATTGATTTTGAATTGATTGAAAAACATAATTTATCATTGGTTTTTTGGGTTTCCCTGCGAAATAAAGTTGTGGGTTGGATTAGAAATGGTGACTGTTAATCTTGGAACCCTTTACTATGTTTTGGATCATGTATATGGTGCATTATTGCACAGAACAAAGATAAGTCCACCATTTTTTTCAAGAGGGTGGGGTGGCACAAAACTTGAGCTTTTGGAGAAAATGATAAAGCAATTGTTCCCTGATGTAGGACAGAATTGGCCTCCTACATTGGTGCAACCTATTTGGAAGACGATTTGGGAATCCAAAACTGCTGTTCTTAGAGAAGGGGTATTTAGGACACCATGCGATGAACAACTTCTTAATGCATTGCCTCCTGAAAGTCACAATGCCAGGGTTGCTTTCCTTGTTCCAAAGTTCTTGCCTCCACAAAAGATGGCCTGTGTGGTTCACCTTGCAGGTAATAACTTAGAACAATATAGGTACCCAGTTTAAGTTTGATGTGATTTGTGTAAGTTTGTCAATAATTGAAAGGAATAAATTTATTTGTAATTGTATATATGATTTCTGGTTTAGTAAAGTTGTGTTACCTAATTGTATGGCTGTAATATCTGACATTGTATCTTTATTCCTTTTCATTCAGAAAAAGTTTCTTAGAGATTATTATGTATCTTTCTATTTAGCAGCAAGACGACCTACTATGCTTTATGGGTGTTGGGCTGTACAAGATGCCAATAAGAGGAACGCTCTATTGAGGATGCTAAGATGGATGTGTAACAGACAAGATAAGAAATAAAAATATATACTATAATTGACGTTGGTGCTAATTGTGAATGAATTAAGGAAGAATAATTTAGAAGGTGGAGACATGTTTTGTATAGACTCTTCACATGCATAAGAATGTAGTGATCTAAACAGGACAAGTTACAAGAGGGAGGGTAGACCAAAAATGACATGGTCTGTGGTAGTTTTTTAAATCTTTCTAGCAGTGAACCATTGAAGATAAACTGGTGAACAAATGCTAGTGAAGCGGCTTACAAATTCTGGGCTTAATACTTATCTGAGTCAAGAAGTTAAATTTACCTTGTCTCAGATATGGTTTACCATTTACCATGAGATTACACGTTTAATTAACTAAGTAAAAACTGTTTGCTAAAGTTGCTTGAGGTTGATATTTCTCACTGAATTTTTAATGTTTTGTACTGATAAAAAACCTGGAGTCATATCAACATAATAATTTTCTAATCTGAGACTTTGAATGTTGAAATCATCTCTCCTTTCATGCCACTATGAGGAACCCTTAGTTTAATAGCATTGTTGTTCGAATAAAATGTACTTTTCCAGCAAACATAATTGCTTATGGGAAGGGCTACAATGCATTAAACTAACTGGTCATAGAGTTACAAAAGATTCAATACAATTCTGTTTGCCGTGTTCTGAATATTCTTTCACTGTAGTTTTTAGATGCAAGCAAAGAAATACAGTTGAGGTTCCTCTTCATATTTTAGTCAAAAGAACATGCCCGTTGGTCTGAAAATTGAGATGAGGCTAGTATTCAACAATATCACCAACATCAATGGGCCACGAAAGAATCATAGATTAGCAAATTTTTGGAAGTTTGAGGGTTGCAACCTAAGAATTCGAAAAATCAAGTTTTAATTAATTTTAAATTCTGGCTATGAGGACAATTAGAAGTGCAGTTTGTGATAACCCTTTTCAAGTTGTCAGAGTCCCATGTAGGTGTAACCTATTGCTTATAGTTCATCCTTTCAAGATAATTATTCAGAGTACTGGTACTCTGTAGGAAATAAGATGAGATACAGAAGGAAGAGAAGAAACAATTTGGGTCTGATACTAATGAGTGAGAGACTAACGAACAATGATTCTTATTCTGCTATTCCACATGTTTTTTGTTGGAATTGTGTGTGCCGCTTCGGAAAATAAGATAACAGATACTAATGCAATGTATTCAAATTGAATAAATTGTTTCTGATAAAATTCTGACACCATAGATATATAAATCATTTTAAGTTAACTATTCATCTGTTCTCATTGGTCACTACTGGAATTTTTATTTATTATGATAATGATGTCAAACACGTGTGCCAAGCATTCTATCTTACCGTCTAAGATGATTTAAAAAAAATGAAAAATCGAAGTTGACATTTGAGCTTAATGTTTTTCTTTCCCTCTTAGGCACTGGAGACCATACGTTTGAACGGAGATTACGTCTTGGTGGACCATTGTTGAAGGAAAACATAGCAACCATGGTGCTCGAGAGGTTGCCATGGAAATCTTAAATAAATTGAAGACTTATTCTCATGTTATGAGGATCTAATTCAAGCTAAATATGTTGTTGCAGCCCTTTCTACGGAAGAAGACGTCCAATGCTGCAACGTGGTGCAAAACTTTTGTGTGTTAGCGACTTACTCTTATTAGGAAGAGTCACCATTGAAGAGGCCCGTAGTCTTCTATATTGGTTAGACTCAGAAGCAGGGTTTGGCAAAATGGGTGTATGTGGACTTAGCATGGGTAAGTTTCAGGTCTTACCTTGATCATGCTGTCACTGATGGGATTTCTCCACATGACACCTAACAAGTCCGGCAAACTAAGAGCTGTTTGGGCCCCTTTTTTTTTTTTTTTTTTCCATTATTTTTTAGTCAATAATTTTTTTTTTATATATAATTTCCTTTTTTCCCTTTAATTTTATTTTTGCTATTTATTGTTCTTTTACTTTTGTTTTTTAAATGTAGGATGAAATGAATTTATTACTTGTGTATAGTAGTACACAATTTGGTTGAATGAATTTTTAGATATTATGCTTTATTCCATAATTTCTCGTATAAGGTTTTAAAAATTGAAATTATTGTAGGAGAAGGACATTTTCAACGCTAGATTGAGAGATCATTTCAAAAAAGTTACGTCGAATTTTAACTTTTTCGACTTTATGA
This sequence comes from Fraxinus baroniana, assembly GCA_903798355.1. NCBI lineage: Eukaryota > Viridiplantae > Streptophyta > Magnoliopsida > Lamiales > Oleaceae > Fraxinus > Fraxinus baroniana. The sequence goes on along the minus strand of CAIGRO010118023.1, from coordinate 10,134 downwards.
CGGTTTTAGAGGGGCTAACAACTATATTACGCTAATCTTGCCTACAGAAGCTGTATCCATTGAGCAAAATGTAATTCTCCGGTCAGATTGTTGATGCAATATTATTTCGATTGCTTAAGCCAGTCGATGATGATTTGTTGCATTTGGGCTAGGGGACGATAAGATAGCCAATGTTTTAAAAATCGACCCGGGCATCGACTCGAAAAAGGAAGAGGGTCAAGGGTTAAAGGGTCAAACTGGTATCGAACCGGATGACAAAATAAATAAATAAATACACAAATAAACTATAAAATATCATAACTATAATAACTTTTTAATTTAAGTTTACTAATTCAAAGTAAATATAATATATATTCGTTAATTAGATTTATTATGGTAATTTATTTTATAACCTCAAAAACTGACAATTAATATGTCCAAAATAATTTGCTTTGTTCACATTAAAATTGTTTGTGATTATANAGTAAATATAATATATATTCGTTAATTAGATTTATTATGGTAATTTATTTTATAACCTCAAAAACTAACAATTAATATGTCCAAAATAATTTGCTTTGTTCACATTAAAATTGTTTGTGTTTATAATCTTGTTAGAGGTTATGATTTTTTAATGAAAATGATGAAGTAAACTAACAAACACATAAAATTGGCAATTGTCTAGTATCCCACATTGGAAGATGACTACAACATTGGAATGAGAGTCTCCTATGAAAAGGAGCTAGTATCCCACGTTGAAAGATTACTAAAACATTAAAAGAAGAATTTTCTTTAAAAAGGAGCCAAAGGAATGTCACTTGCATAAAAAAAAGTTATTTTGGACTTCTATTGTAATAGGTGGCCCATCAAGAAAGTTAAAAAAAAAATTTGTTAAAAAAAAGAAAATTTTTATTAACCGGATAAACTAGAAAAAAACGTGGCCGGTTTTCCATGGTAAAACCGGCAGGTTTTCCGGTTCATTAGCCGGTTTTTCATTTTTCGGTTAATGTACAAGTACCAGACCGGATTAGGGACCGGTTCACGTGTTTTCCTGTCGAATCGGTCGATCCGGTCCGATTTTTACAACATTGAAGATAGCCCAATTCTCGATATTCAAGTTTGCATTAGTCACATTTTACATTCTAATACATGTCATATGTCACATGTCAATGTGTACCGGTCACAATTTACATTTTACATCCTGATACATGTCAATGTGCACTAATTACATGTCACAAGTTAATGTGAAATTATTATAGCTAGGGCTAGACAAAACTTTCGAACCGAACCGGACTCAAATCGAACCAAACTGAGCAATTCTTCATAAGTTAAATACCCAAATGAGTATTTGAATCAAGAACCGATGTATTTGGTTTGGTTCTTGGTTTTAGACCAAGAACCAAAGAACCGAATATAAATAATTTTTTTAATTTTTTATATAGAATTAATTAAATTATTTTTTTCTAAATAAATTAGTAAATTAATTTATTTAGTGATTAATGCTCCAATTTTCAAGCCAAGTCCATGCATAACTAGCCCAACACAACCCAACCCAATTTCTAAATTTAATTTTTGTTTTAAATTTTTCGGCCCAATTATTAATTTCATTGTTAGCCCAAGATCTAAACCTTTTTAAGTTTTTATCCTCCTTTTCCAATTTCATACTTTCATTCGATAAGCACAGGTCCACTAATCTCAAATCATTTGATAAATTGAAAACCTACATCTACATGTCCAAATCGAAGTCGCTGACTGTCGAGTCCGACGTCCCCCCTCTAACTACATATCGAAATTACGAATGAACATGTCATTAATTGTATTTATATAGTGTTGCTGTAAATGTTTAAAAAATAATTATGGTACAGAACCGAACAAAATCGAACCGAATCGAATCGAACCTGAATGGTTCCATGATTATATTTGGACCCGACGGTTCCATTTATTAAATACCCGAAAATTTTGATTTTGTTCGATTTTGAAGAGAACCGAACCAAATCGGACCATATCCAGCCCTAGTTATAGATCACATATCCATATTTTACATAAGAACGTTGAACAAAGAATGGATAAGAAAGGTAAGGGTAAGATAGATCCTGCCGATGAACTTCAGTATCCATATGTTATTGAAACACCCTCATTTGATTTGGGTGTTGAATCAATGCAATCAACTTCAAAATTAGGCAACTTGTCTGGTTTGCTTAAATCCAAAGAAGTACATCAACGGGTGGATGATGTAATAGCTGGGATAGTGAAGGAATTCGAAATTGCTGATCGAGAGGTAATTACAAATACATTTACATATAAAATTATCAATATAGCACAAGTCACAGATCAAATATAGGTCATATATCCCATATAGATCACAAGTCACAGGTTGAATTGTACGTATAGATCACACGTCATACGTAAAATTTAGTCACCTGATTGTTACAGGTCAGTACAAGTCACGTTACATATTATAGGTCACATTTCACATATATTTAGTCAGAAATGTACCTACAGTTTTCAATCTCAGTCACATTGGTATTTAATATATTTGTTCACATTCAGTTTATGATAAGTCAGAGATTGTGAAATCGAATGTCATAGGTATCTGACACGGTCACAAATCTGTGAGATGAACAAAATTATCTAACATGTTTAATGTTATATTATTATACATGGATTATCTTCTTTCGCACCAACATTTAGACTGTCGGTGAAGAGGGTTCTAGACCGACAAAGATACTATAGTCTCCATTCGTTGCATGTGTAGGAAAGCAAAACAAGTCTTCATAAAATGTTATAGTTTTTGAAAAATATAGTAACACATGAAAGATGTTGCTATTGTTGCATTTCAAAATTGGCTTAATAGATGGTACAAACTAAAGAACATGTACGTATGTTTTGAATTTTGTGACCTTCGATGTATGTTCTTTAGAATTAATTGTAACTGACTTATTTTATTTTCATTTTCATTTACAAGAAAGTTTAATGATGTAGATATTTTTTTCATCTACCTTTTTTTGGTTCAATCCCTATAGAATTTAAATCAAGGTGGCACGAGCTGATAAATGTAGAGTCGTCATTGAGTAGCACAATATGACGCAATTTATAAACCCATGTAGGTCATAGATCATATGCCATAGGTCACTATGCATACGTTCACAAGTGACAGTCACATGACATTGTACACATGTCATAAGACAATGTGCAAAGGTCATAGATTAAAACACACAGGTCACATATCATAGAGAACTGGTCATAGATTATTGTGTACATGTTACAGATCAATGTTCACAGATCACATTTCACATGTGTAATCTATATTCACAGGTAATTGATTTCTATTAATAGGTAATAAGTCACATGTCACAAGTCATATGTCACAACTCGTATAGATCACAGATAAATGTTACTTATAACTTCACCGTTCTTTGACACTTTATGTGACTTAATAATTGTTGCATGTTGTATTGTGACAGCAATGGACTTATGTTTCTACTATATCCATTAATTAGCAAGATATGGCGAGCACATCAATTATAAATGGAAAACTGATAGTTCGTTGTTCACTTTCTATAGCTGTGAAATCAATGCTTATGGGGGTATTTGGAAGAGTCACCTTCTATACCTTTTAGCATCATGTACAACAATACATTATTGTCACTATTTATTTTGACTAGAGGTAAAGATCGTTGTTTAATACGTACTTCATTGTGTTTGCCACATTAGTAGGATCTAAACCAAACTCGGTCATAACGATGTCCACAAGCTTCATATAACTGCAACTCTGATCGAGCAACACCAACAATGATTATGATTCATTCAATGGAAAAACACCCACATAACCCATTTTTGCAAATGTACACGAAAAAAATAAGTCAGTCACAACTATCATTACAAGTCACAATTAACGTTTTTGTAGACACGATGTCACAATTCAACTAGATACAGGTCACGGCTTTTAATTATGAGTCACAATCAAATGGAAGTTCTACGGAATCTGCATTAACAGATTAAGGACTGATATCAGGTCACAGATATAGATTTTAGGTCACGGAGACATAAATGCACCAATAAGCTTTAAACAATTGTGGACATACTTACAGGTTATAGGGTTTAGATACGGGTCACAACTTTTAACTATATGTCACATAATGGACACAAATGGTCACATGGATGTTATACAATATTTGCATTAAGAAATTAAGTACTGTAAATATCATGCCACAAAGATAAAGTTCAGGTCACAGATACTTGCATGCACTAATAAGCTTCAAACAATTGTGGACAAACTCACAGGTCACAACCAGGTCATAAAATGGACAGTATTGGTCATAGGGATGTTATGTAGTATTTGCATTAAGAAATTACGTGCTGTAAATGTCAGGTTACAGAGATAGAATTTAGGCCACGGAGACATAAACTAATTAGCCACAATTTGTGGATGTGACCAATATTATGCATTGTGTATATCGTTATAAAACATAAAACAATGTTGCAATGTATTGAATTCGAATGGTTTGTAACCATGTGATGTCAAAATCAATTCACCCAATATGTAGAAAATGTGACCAGATCAAATGCACAAACCAATAGAAGATCTTGCAGGGTGTAGTAAATTGTGACATCAGTTATTGAAACAACTCACAATCACATTAAATTACATACCCACGACGATGGAGCTTTTTGATTTTCGTCATAGCAACTCACAACCGGAGCTTCAACATTGTTTGATAAATTCAAAAATAGAAAGATCTAGTAACAATACAATGTTATCCACCACTTTAAACTCCTTCAAACCTACTTCGAGATGATCACCAATCTCAATTTGTTATTTTTATTATCACATCATTTTGTGACCATAGCCTTAAGAAAATTCGCTATATAGTGCCGATAACTTTCAATTTGTAATCTCAATACTCTGACGATTTTCAATGAGCCAAATTTCGATGAGATTATTTGTTCCGGAAAGTTCTTCGCAGGTTTTCTCTTTTGTTTGATTGTCACAATTTGTTAAAATGTAGAGTCCTGTTTGGAGTGGAAACATATTGTAACGAAATGCCAGATTTTAAGATGGATATTTATTTGAATCTAATTTAATATATATACTATCTCCATGTTTGAACCCCATTTGTTTTCTGTAGAATGAACTTTTATTGACTTTTTATAGAATCAATGAAGGTTTTCGTAGACTCTTGTAGAGTTTTACTTTAAAACTTTTTTAGAATTCCTTTGAATTTTATAAACTTTCATTTTATAAAAATATCTTTTATATAATTTATTGCACATCCATTTGAACCGTTATTTGCATGAACAAATGATCCACAACACACAATAACAAAATTATATTTCTCATGAAAATAAAATTTTTATTAGAAGAATTTGAAAAATGTAAGTCATCTAATTATAAAATAAACAACCAAAATGCAACAAAAAATTGTAATATTTAAATACTCTTAGATGAAAAAAATAAAAAATTCTAAGATTCATTTTATGAATATGTTCAAACATGTAAAAATTATTAAATTAAACAAATAATTATTATATAAAAAATTAATTAAATATTTTATCAATTAAAAACTGATATTTCTCTATCAAAAAATTGGAGGTAACCATGAAAAAGAATATATTGAAAAAATTTATAAATTTTTTTATGAAAAAAAGAAGAGAAAAGGGTGAAAAGAAGAGAGACAAAAAGGAAATGAGAGGATTAAAACGAGAATAATAATAATAACATTTTGAAGGGAAAGAAAAATATTGATCTTTTGTATCATGGAATGTATAATGGTATTGGACGTTGTTCCTTTTGAAAGAACGACCATGAAGGGAGCAAGCTAAACCCCCTCAACGAAAGATAAAAGAGAAATTACAGATGGAAATACATTTTTTATTTTTTTTTGTAAAAATCTTTCAAAATATTGGAGGCGAACAAAGAGACTTCTCACAGAATTTTGTATCTGTGTTTTCTATTTTAAAATTATTATGTGGATGATTTTATATAAGAGACATTGAAAATCATTGAAATTTTTAAGATTATGGCAATCTCCAACTCTGTACCAAAATTTGAGATAAGTTTTGTACCTTTTTATATCAAATCTTGCATCAAACTAAATTCATTTTCAACCCATTAAACCAAAAAATATAGCCACATTATTTTGGAAGAATGTATTATAATATATTGATGAAGAATGTGTGATTGAAAAAGAAGGAAAAATTATAAATGTGATGAAAAATATTATTTTATTGAAAAATGTGTGATTGAAAATGAGTAAAACAATGATAATGAACATTTTAATGTGACTCAAATTGGGGCTAAATGAGCGGTGTTTAATCATTTTCTTCATTTTTTTATTCTTAACAAATTATTTATTAATTTATTTTGCAACTTCATAAGTTACTAAATAACTAATTACGTTAAATTAACAAAAATATTAAATTCATTAATAAATTTAAAAGTATAGTACAATCAATAGAAACGTAAAACATAAGAAAATATTAAATCATTCATTAAAAAAATAGTACAATGGGTTTTTATTCAAATATCTTGATATTACGGAGTCAAAACAGTGTAGCAATTTATTCGCTTCTTTTATGCATCGTTATCTTTAAATAATTCTAGAGCGATGGATGTATATATTTTTGTGATATATTTCGTGTTAAACTTTAAATAATCAAGTTTATTACATTTTGATATTTTTAGCATTTTTATTTTAATTAATTCCTTAACTATTATAGATTACATTAAAAAAAATTTACAAATGCAAATAACAATATTTTTTGTGTTAAAAAAATGTATAACAAAAATGGACACAAATACCCTTAACCATTTTTTTTTTTTGCAAAGTGAATGAGAAGGGCAAAACTGTATTTAATCATTTTTTTTTTTGCAACATTATTCACTTTGCAAAATGATGCAAAATATAGTGTTAGGTTGAAGAGAGTATGCACCATTTTTGGTGCATAATGGTACTTTGGGAACGGCGTAGGACAGAGGTGGACCCAGAGGGTCCTAGGGGGTAACTTGACCCCCCAACTTTTGAGATTTTTTTTTCTTAAATCATGTTTGGTGTTGATCGAAATCTAGATTTTAATCTAAATCGAAATTAACAATTAATTTTAATAACATAATTTATAGAATTCATAATTGTTTAACTTTTATCAAAATTTACTAAAAAATTGATTTTAATCTCCACCAAAAGGGCAAAATCACAGTAAATTTAAATTTAAATTTTTCTCTTTTCTCTAAATCTCTTTTACTCTTTTCTTCACGCCTTTTAACACAATCTTATGGTAAGATAAAAAATTTTGAACATACATTAAAGAGATATTTAATAGTGTAAATGATGTTTAGAAGTGAATCCAATCAAATTTTCAAGTAATTAGAACCTAAATTTGCATTTTCTCCCATGAAATTGTGTATATAGAAGGTGTCTAAACTCATTATATCCAATTTGACTTATATTTTACAAATTGTGTTTTTTTGATTGATTATTAGTATTAGTATTGAATATTAGTTATATATTTTTTCCTTTCGATTACTTGAAATATTGTTTATATCAAATACATTATAAGATTTTTACTCGTAAATATACATTTTCTTGTGATAAACAAAACATTAATAAAATGACTTTTCGAAATCAAATGGATGAAAATAATTAACAAAATATTAATGAAGAAATTTTTTTAAAATGTAAATCTGCATTATTTCAAATCAGGTATGAATTATTCAAAAACCAATAACAAAGTATTCGATTTGTACAGAATTTGATTGTGCCCCTACCTAAATGTGTACGTCCGCCCTTGGTGTAGGAGATGGCCTAAGTGACATTTTAAGACTTTTAAAAAATATTAATTTAATAATTCATGATTTCAAGAACTATTTAAAAGTCAGAAATATTATAAAATCTTAATTAAAAATACCTAAACTTTTTTTAAAATATTTAGAGTGTATTTGGTAGAGATTCAAATCGAATTAAAACTGAAAAATTAATCGTTATTATTGATTTTTATTAAAAGAATGAGACTGAATAATGATTATATTTTCAATTTTAATTAAATTTTGAACTCCGTCAGAGTAGAATTCATTTTACCATATAGAAATACTCTTGAAACCGATTCAGAGAGAGATTCTATACAGCCTCTAGAAAATGCTTTAACTCGTCAGTCTGCCACCAACAAGTCTCTAGCTGCGGTTATAAAAAACCCAACACCTCCAAACATCGAATACAGACGTTGCAATATTTCAAGCCATAAATCAAATGATCAAACAGTAAGCAGAATCCTTCACTTTCTCATGAACCTGATTTGGAATCCCCACAATTACAAGCATGACGATACCAAGAACTTATGCTTGCGTGAAGAAACTCACATCATCATCTTCAGCAGAAAATTTGGCTAAGAAAGCAAAATCTGCTTTTGGATCGAGTTTTAGGAGATTGGTTTCGGTTAAGTTTGGGAATGAAGAAGAGAAACAATTCGGGAAATTGAACAAAGGCAAGAAATTCGTGGCGTTATGGGGAAACGGTGATTATGGGAGGCTGGGATTGGGGAACTTACAGTCTCAATGGAGGCCCATGCCTCTTTTTTCCTCTGCTTTTGATAATCAGAGTGTTAAGGAGATAGCTTGTGGTGGTGCTCACACTCTTTTCCTCACTGGTGAACTCAACATTCTTCTATTTTTCCATTTTTGTGCTTGATTTTTGTGGAAATGCTAATTCTTAATTTTTTGATAGGTTATTTTTTACATTAATTATTGAATTGATTGTGGGTTTATAAGTTTTTTAAATGTCAGAGTATATGGTTTTTTCGGTTTTACTTAAGTATCACAATTGTTGTCTTCTGAATCGGATGAATTGTTGATTTTCACAGTTTCAAGGTCAATTTGCCTTTATATAAGGATATAGTTTCTTTTATTTTTATCCTTATCTTTTGGGTGGTGAGGCTGGGACACTTTAGGAACTTGGCAAGCTTGAATGAATCTGAAGCTTTTGAACTCAAATTTCATATAAGCTAATCTAAAGTTACAAAATTTGAGAAATAATTTTAGGAAAATTAGTTCCCTGAGTATTGAGAATTTGTTAAATAGGTTATGTTACGAATGATAATTCGGCAGTCCGCAGAATAATATATTCTTTCAGTTCTATCATGTTGAGTTATTTTCTTTCATTCAGTAAGTGTACAGGATGTTGTGCAATCCTTGTATGCATCTTGTTTATCAGCTTTTCTCTCATTTTGTAAGAACATGAAAGGTTATCGTATCGATACGAAAGTTCAAGTATGGATCACACATACAAGCATCAAAGAGACAAAATTTATGAAGCCGAAAGACTAATTTTGTAGATTGGTAATGATAAGAGCTTGTAGAAAATTTAGAAAAAAAAAAAAGAAATAATGGTTTTTCAATAAATTAAAATAAAATTCACAAGAAAAATGAAAGTGGCTGTTATGGCAGGACATCTAGTTCGATATTTTAAAAAACTGTCAAGTTATTGAGGATTCTCTTTGTATTTGCTTAGGTTCATAAATTAATCATCCTCTTTTGGCAGAAAATGGAAATGTGTATGCCACTGGTCTCAATGATTTTGGACAGCTAGGAATATCAGATTATAAAAGTTATACAACTGTACGTTACTTCAAACCTTTTTCAATGTTTCTCTTATTTTTTGGAGCATTAGTTTGATGTCCATTGGCATTTTCAGTTCTCTATATATTCATCCTCTTTCTAGTTCTTTTGCTTTGATGTTTTTTAAGGATTTAGAAGAAAATGCTTGATTGTTATCTGATCATGCTTAATTATACGAATTTAAGGTCTATGGGAAGAGTATCCATACACTACACTGTAATTCTGTGTATTGGTTGTTTGATAGTCCAATGGCGTTTGAGTTTTCTAAATATTGAACCCTTTTATCTCTTGCTTTTGGTTCTGATGCCTTTAATTGATTCAGGAGCAAATGACTGCTTGTTGATTGATCAGGAGCAAATGACTGCTTGTTGCTTGATTCATACTTAAATGTTCTGTAAAGTATATGCAATGTGCATACATATTTCATATTTGAAGGTGCAGTCATTTGCTGATAACTTTGCTTGCTTTTTCAGCCATATTTCATTTTGCAAGCATGGTGGTCTATTCAATAAACATCTTAATGCACATTCTCTCTCTCTCTCTCTCTC
>CAIGRO010118015.1:0-11955 GCA_903798355.1 Fraxinus baroniana | reverse complement strand
AGCGCAAGGTCATAATAGCGCTAAGCGATTTTGAGAAACTTGTGAACATGCGATACTCGTGTGTGTGTGTGTGTGTGTGTGTGTGTTCTAATTGGTATGCTAATGGAATAACTGGTTCAAAGCTTAATACTACATTTGATTCCAATTTTACTTTGTTTGAATTACACCATGGTTATATTCAAATTAAAAGATATTTAATCCTTATGCATGAGTATCGTATATTTTGAATATGAGATTTATATCATTTTGAACAAGTGGAGGATTGTTGTATTATTGTTTAAAATTAAGGAGAATATCGAGTTTGGAATGGAAAATGAATCATAGGACAAAAACTGTGAACCATGCGATGGTTCACTGGACCATGCGACCGTTTGGATTATTCCATGTGCTCGCATGGGTTTATCCTGTACGATCGCATGGACAAAAAATTTTGTCCCTTTTTTACCATTTTAGCCGTTGTGATTTTGAATTTGGTACATTTGAAGATGTTTTGGCACCATTTCGTACATATTTTCTGATGGCTATAAATAAGTGATCCTAGTTCTTGTGAAGAGGATGAAAAAACAAAAAAATAAAATAAAATATCATGATCATTCCATAAACAATAGAAAATCATTTTCCTTTTCCAGTCATTTCTTCCTCTTGTATTATCTTGTTTGGGTAGGGTTGCATATTGCGCTTTATTGTAATTCTGCAACAAGGCTTGATTATTCCTACAGACCATTTTCCGGAAACTTTAAGCAAGTCAATCAATCTGGAGAAGGGACAATTTAGTTTAAGGATATCAATTATTTGGGCCTTCCATTTTGTTTCGATATTTTGTTCGTGATTTGTTGCAAATTTTGGCGTGTTTATTCTCCAACTCCAGTGCCGTTTCCAACATTATATAGATTGGCCTTTTGGTACGAGGTCTTGGAATTCACCTTCTTATGTGTTTTGTGCAATTTTTCTTCATAAATTAGCTCTTTTGATGTAAAAATCTGCAGTCCCTAAGCTGTCTCACCACTAGATTATCTGGTCTGAAACTTGCTCTTCACACAAATACCAACTTTTCAAAGATAAAAGCATTTGACTCGAAGCATTCTTATCGAAGAGTTGACTCCCATACCTTGTAAGCAGTTCAAAAGGACAGACCAAGTCAAATTCAATGTTAGAAAACGCGGAAAACTGCTTGGAGCCTATTTTAATCAAGATATTCATTGTAGTAAATTGGAATTCAAAAGCCATGCATAAATACCAAAAAAATTAGAACAAGAACTGTTGGAAGAACTTAAAATATTTTCTTCTAAATTGCAAGGGTATTAAAACCCACAAAATTCTACAAATGTTCATCATGTAATGTACAAGATGATGAAACAAAACTCGAGTACACGTTCTAAGAGAAAACAGAAGTTGTAAGAATTCCTATCGAAGAATTGCTATATCATTTCTTCTATTCAAACAAAAGAATGGATCAATCAAAAAAATGAACTGTTTCTACTTGTGTTACAGACCTTTACAGAAAGGGAGGACTGAGTTACTGTTGAGACGGATTCGATTTGTCTAGAGGGGACTAGCTAGAACACACCGGTATTTCCCTACCAAAGCTGGTCGGCGTTGATTCCTGAGAAGGGTAGTCTAATCTTAAGTGGCTTTTATTTCTTGGGGATAAATTCACTTGCTCCAAAACATGGCACTGGAGCCTCGATGGATAGTCTCTTAAACATCCTATTCGAGGTCCAGCTCCTGTACTCCATTTGCAAGATAGTTTGTTCCCTAATTGAAATGACTTCATATCTTTATGAGAATTTATCCTCTGGAGAATTGATTGTTCTGAAATGATCTCCTCATTAGTCTTATCATGTTCTTGATGGGACTTGTTATGCTCTTGATTAATGGAATGAGGCTCTGAAGCAAAAGACTCATCTGCTGTTTCATATCCATCCATAGGTGATTCCAGCAAGAAATTCTGAGTTTTTAATTCTGCCACTGTGTTTCCAATTTTTAATGTCTCCAAGAAATCGTCTTCGCTTGGTATTTGTAGAGTAGTAAGTTTCTGACTGAAGTTGTGGGAAGTTCTCGATTTGGGCATCTCTATTGCAGCGGAAGTCTCTCCTTCTCTAGATACGACTTTATGCAAAATGGAGTCTTCAGTATCATTTTCTATTGTCCCTAACCGATCCTTTTCAGTCAAGTCTTCTTCGGAGGAGATACTTCTCAAGTATAAACCTTCCTTCTTTCCCATAGATTCTTCTTCTTCATCAATAGAATCAAGCTGGATAAAACACGATTTAAATTACTCAGCCTTAAAATCTCGATTTCTCATTGTACAAAACATGAAGTGCATGTTTAATACATAGTATTATAGAGTAGTGGAAAACAAAAGATTAATAATAAACTTCTCTATACCTTAACATCTGTGAGATCCACATTATTCTCTCCGAGAAATGATATGAAGTCCTGAGAATTTTCTGGGGTCGGTCGATAATGGCCACTGTGAGGCCAGACTGCCTGTCGAAATTCACCAAAGAATGAATTGAGTTAACATTCAAACGGGAACAAAAGAACTTTTTGAATGACAGATTTTATTTGCAACTTTCAATAGTGATAAAAGTACCTTTAAAATTCCTTTTTCAACAACAATCCTCCCGGCTGCCAATGTGGCTCCTCCAGCCAGGAAACTCGAGTGCTGAAATGTGCCTTTCTTCTTCTTGCCTACATATAAAGTCCTAGAGGTGCTCAGTACAAAAATCCACTTAGCACCTTTTGGTTCTATAGTGGTGTCCAAGAGCTCCCCTGTTTGCTTGTAGAAGAGTTTTCCGTCCTCGAGTAAAACTTCATAAGCCTTTCTTTCCATCTATGAAAGAAAATAGGAAAACTATTAAGTACAAAAATTCTCCGAGGCTGGACGAATTATTCAATTAAAATTAAACGGAGAGAAGAGAACCAATTAGGGACAAATGGACACACCGGACCAAGATACTTGATGCACTGTTGTTGAAGTTTTGATCGAGAACATTTCTCAATGATGTTAACCTCCTTGCCTTCGCCTATATCTAGCCTGCGTCATTAAAATTGCACCTCTAATGTAAAAATGTGAAAAAAAAAATCTCCAACAGAACAGTTATTGTGGCAAAACAAATTTTTTCACTTGGCAGATAATTACCAGTAGAAGAAGGGTTCCATGCTTTGAGAATTCAGCCATTTCACATAATAGAAATGGAGATTGTGCCCATAACGATGTCGTGGATCAATCTTCTCAACACAAAAAGATTTGAGTCAGCAACAATTCCTAATTGGAAAGAATGGTATATAAGAGAAAGTAAGGATATTATAGAACGAATTTCTCACCGCTTCAAGCCAATGTTGTAAAGCAAGTTTCTGGGCTTTGCCGTTCTTCGATAAACCTTTCCCAACCTGCAATGAAAACGGAACTAATGTAAGAAAATTCATAACTTTTGTCAAAATTAAATTTGCACAACTGCACAATAACTTAATTAAAATTCACCTTGGCAGCCCTTGTTCTCGCTCTAGACCAGCGTGACATGGCAGTCTCGTGTTTCTCAAGATCAAAAAATGAAATGGAACTATGCTTGAGTTCGACAAAATCTAATAGCTTCCACCAGCTCTGCTCGACAAGAACAGCACAATCTGCTAACTTTCTTCGTGTTCGGAAGCTTTTGTACACTTTCTGCAACGTCACAGCAGCCTCATGTTTAGGGCTGCTAGGTTTCAAACCAGCCAATTGTGGGATTCCCTCCATCGAAAACAGACTGACCATCTCTTGGCACGCACATTTATCTTCGACTGGAACTTGAATGGAGTTCATTTCAGTTTCTCTTGCCCTCAGGCTAACAGATCCTTCGGTCAACATTTTCCTCAACCCTAATGATTGCAATATTGAATGTTCGACAGATCGAATTGGATTTTTCCCGTCATCATCCCCGAGATTGATCGATTTAACAATGACAGATTCAAAACCATTCTCTAAATCACTATAAACACTGAGCAGGCATGAACATACCCCCATGCAATTTAAAAATGGATTATGAACAGCCTAGGCACCTGGATTTTTGTCAAGAGAAATATTTACTTATAAGCGAATTTCACATATATAAACAGAATCAAATCCAAATACAGCTATGTCATATGCTACATTACTACGTTAAACTTCAAGAAAATCAAACAAAACAGAATTAACATCATTTAGAACAGAGCCATTAAGTTATTCAAATAAGACAGGCAAGTAATCAGTCAAATGAGCTGTAAAATCAGTTAAAATAAGCGAAAATCTGAAGCTGCACATTGATCCATAATCAATAACACTGCCAGTACAGATAGCAAACGTCACATAGATCCCATCAAACGGAACCGAAAAAAAGGGGGGGCATTTTTAATATCATTAACATCTAACAAAAAAAAAACTGGCCAAATTTTTTCCAAATAAAGCAATTGAAACACACCAATCAAGCAAAATGCAAAGAACCCATAACCCGTTTTATGAAAATTCACACACAACAATATATCATTGTCGAAAAAACCAATTCGTGAATGTTTAAAAATTTGAATCATCACGTTGGTCAGAAGGAAAACCAGAAATCAATAACAAAACAAGAAAGATAAAAAATTTACCTAAATGTACGACAATGTTAGACCGAAATATCGAGAGAGATTGGCGGACTAAGAATGGATGAATGAGAAGTCCGAAGCGATAAAAATGAGAGAGAATATAAGAGTTTGTGATTGATTCGTTTCTACAAAGAGTAATGAGATGTTATTTTCTTTCTGTCTTGCTGTTCTCTTTATGGATAAATGTTACAGAAGCTTGTAAATGTGTGTGTTTATATAGGAGTGAATAGAGCTGAAGAGGGAGAGAGAGAAAGACGTGGAATTGACTTTTATGAGGACGAGGTACTGTTGTTGTTTTGCCCCCGAAAACTTTACCCTCCATTTCTCTTCTCTCTTTATATTTTTATCATTAATTAACTTATTTTATTCTGAATGATAGCCAAAAAATTCATTGAGGAAGCTTCCGTATTTTTTCATAAACAACCAATTAATTGCTATATTTTATAATTTTTTATTGTATTCATCTATCATTTGTAGCGACTTATATCCTTTACCTCTCGTCATTGCCTAATTTCAATATTTTAACTATGCTATTCTAGAATAAAATCATTGTAATTGTAAAACATGTAAAAGTAAAAAAAAAAAAAAAAAAGGTATTATTTCCTTGTTTAAAAAGTTATATTGAAGTTTGATGAAGTCAAAATTCTGAGTTCTTCTACCCGTCAATAGAATTGAGTGACTCAGTAAAATATTACCAAGTAAACCCACACCATAGCTTACGGCCCAAGCTTCTTAATCATGATTAGGAGCATATTGATGATGTGTATGCTTATGTTAGGTGTTGCGTTGGTGATGTGTATATCTTGAATTAGGTGGACATTTAATTTTGTTTTGCTTTCTCTAATTGAAACTTCCGTGTATGCCTTCTAGAGCTCGAAAAAAGACATTAGCGTGCTAGTATTGAGCATTTATTCACACCCACAAAATCTTAAAGCCCTAAACATATTTTTTAGAGTTTTTATTGGAGTCCTAAACATATTTTGAAGAGATACGCTAGCAAAGGGTCTACCTTCCAACCTGTACAAAGATTCACCAGATAGGCCTAGTTTTCGAGACAAGTATCCAATGCAATGTAACCTAAAATTGTAGTTGAAACCAATTATGATGCTAATACCAATNTTGGAGTCCTAAACATATTTTGAAGAGATACGCTAGCAAAGGGTCTACCTTCCAACCTGTACAAAGATTCACCAGATAGGCCTAGTTTTCGAGACAAGTATCCAATGCAATGTAACCTAAAATTGTAGTTGAAACCAATTATGATGCTAATACCAATTGTTTTCTTTTATTTTCAGGCTTCTACGGCAAAATAAATATAAAGAAATTCGGTTAGTTGGGATTTTCTAAAAGTGTATTTGAAAATTCAGGTAATGGGATGCATAACCACGCCTACATACTCCATTGCGCTCAAGGGTTGGATCCATTCATCAATTAACTAATATGGCTAGGTGTTCTATGTTATTTCGTTATTTGGGAATACCACTAAAAGTTGAAAATTAGCTCTTATAACTCCTTTATCAACAAAATCTCAGCCGCCTATATTGGAGCATGGTCAAGCGTATCTTTGTCTTATGCAAGGAGAGCGGAACTATTGAGAGCTCTTCTTCAATGTGTCTAATGTTTTTGAATCTCCATTCTTCCTATTTAGGCCACGGTTGCATTAAAGATTATTAGTATTTGTCGTAACTTTTTTGGGGGATCTGAGAAGCCATTAGTTGTTTGGAGTAGTATTTGTTTGCCGAAGCACGAGGGAGAGCTTGGATTTAGAGAAATTAAATGTTGGAACTTGGCACTCCTTGCTAAAACTCTTTAAAACATTCATAGCAAGAAGAGCACTCTTTGGGTAAATTGGGTAAGTCAATTTTTTTTACATAAGACAAATGTTTGGGAGTATACGGTGAGGAAAGAAGACACTCTGTTGTTTAAAAGGCTGCTGGAAATACATGACAAGATTTCACAACATGAACACATCGTTCAAGCCGCAACAGGCAGGGGGCAGACTGGTCAACCTCATACAGATTCATCATCGCGACTGCCTACGAATATTTCAGACTGAAGGGGCTGAAGGCAGCCTGTGCAGCAACTGTTCGGTCACCCCTAAGCAGAGACGGAGCTAGGGGCAGGGGGTAGTCCATTATTACTAGTTAATTTGTAATGTATTTTTCAGTTTCGCCCCCCCTAAAGATTTTGACTCGCTCTTGCAAAATTTTGAAATTTTTAATTTTTTTTTTCATTAATAAATATTGACACAATAACTTACACTTTAAAATTCAACCATACAAAAATCTTAAACCTAAATAAAAGATCCAATAGTTAAATAAATAAATAGCCTAAATCCAATTCAAAAACAAATGACTCATTTATAGAATAGAAGATGATTTTTTTTTTCTCCAGTATCATGCTTGTGTAAATAGAGAAGGAGATTGTTGATACTTTTCCATTAGATTCTCTTATTGACGAGTTTGAAGTGATGAGGACAATGAGAGACCAATTTCAGATGACTAAGTCATCTTTACCATATGTTATATAGATAGACAGTTTACTTTTTATCTTTTTGATATCCATCTAGCGTTCATGTTTTCAATTTGTATGGCATAAAATTTTAGACACATAAATGGACATATTTTTTTTGTATTGACAAATTGATTGTCTTTTTGATAAGTCAATCTAACTTGCCTATTTTGGTACTCAAAATCATCGTTTCAATCCTCTTACTTTAAAAAAAAAAAAAATCGGGGCTCCACCCCTCGTATTTTCGTCCCCCCAAAATCGAAATCCTAGCTACGTCTCTGCCCCTAAGCATGCTCTTATCCCATGGCTTGGAGCTAAGTCCAAGTTGTTAACTAAGGCACTTGGACATAGATCGAAATTGAAATTTTTGTGGAGCTACAGTGGAGACTGAACAATACCTTTTTTCATATGTCAATTCAGTGCATTCGTATCGGGAAAGATTCGAGCATGACTTAGCATTAGACGTTCTATGTCTATACTACCCAATGCATTGAAGTGGATTAAAAATGAAATTCGAGGGACGTCATGGCAAAGTAAAGCTAAGTGAATTGCTCTCGCTTGCATCGTTTACCACTTGTGGATGGCACGAAATTGGAAAATTTTTGAGGATCTAAGATCTAAGACCGCAAGTTGATAGCATTGTTACACGGATTAAAACACACGTATACAAAGTAACGTTTTCTTTGCATCAACATGTTTTGATTCATTTAGAGTCTTGGACATTATGTGAAAACAAACAAACTAGCGACTAAACTAAACAACACGAACTTTGAATTTAAACCGAATTAAACCAAATCGTATTGTTCATACAATATGTATAATTAGTCAAACTAAAGAAGACATTTTAAATTTTGTGCAAATGAATTGGACGCTACTGATTCTCTAATTAATTCAAATATCACTACACTAGAGGGTTTGAGGGTTTCTGTTTGGATGTAATTACATGTTTGGACTCCATTTTACCAAGAAAATGCATTTTGGAATAGTAAAAAGTTGGAGAACGTGTGGTTGAGAAATAAAGAAAAGTTTTGAATTTGAGCGTAAAAGTTATTTTATGGGAAAATGTGTTGTTAAAAATAAGGCCATGTTTGTCTCCCATTTTTCAAAACATTGTTTGCTATAGTAAAATTCTCCACCACACATTCATCTAATAAAATATTCCACACATAAACCAATAAAGTTAGTTCAAATTTCAACCACACATTCTTTAAAAAATATTATTCATTACTCTATTTCTTCTACAATAATGTGAGACAAACACACACTAAGTGTTGAAAAAATGAATTTTGAAAATAATGTGCTCAAACAGGGTTTTGAGCAATTAATTCAGATCTATCAATTGATTTCTTTCACATCTCTATAATATTTGAGCAATTGTTGAAAAAGAGACTTGACAGCATTGTACTCAGTAATATAATCAACGAAATAAAATAGTTACCTGTATAGAATATTCCGTTGAGCAATAAAAGTTTAAACTTTTCAAGTAAAATTAATTGAGGTCCATATCTAAGAGGGTGTTTAGTAAAGATTAAAATCGAATTAAAATTGAAAATTAGTCGTTATTGTTGACTTTTATTAGACGAGTAAGACCCAATAACGACTATATTTTCAAATTTAATTAGATTAAAATGGGGGGCCAAACAAGCTCTAAAACCAACATTTTTAGTATAATATTATTTATTTTGTGCAGTGGAGGAAAAATTCATTTTTTCAACATTCATTTTTAATCACACGTTCTTCCATAAAATTATTTTATATGTAAACCCAATTTTTTTTTTAATCACACATTCTATTTCAAATTGCATTTTCTTCATAAAATGGAGTCGAAACATAGGCCTAACATTGCATTTATTTATTGGTTATATTGTCATTCCAACTGTTTTTTCAGATCTCCATCACTCCATGCAAGCACAAAATGGGTACGTTGTACCGTACTACGGTGCGAAATAATAATCCTCCACGTTTTGTGATGGAACTGAGCCATGTGGTATAAAAATTAATTTTTCGACAGACAGACAGACAGACACAACTAATCATGTAAGTATTCACATTGTAGGTTCTTCACAATTTTTGTGTTATTTTTTACTTTTTTTAATGAAGAATCTTAAGCTCCTTACTCCTTAGCTATGGTTGAAGCCGTGACACGTTGTTAAGAGTTTGTTTGGTAATAATTAAAATTAAAAATATAGTCGTTATTGGGTCTCATCCGTCTAATAAAAGTCAACAATAACAACTAATTTTTTAATTTTAATCCGATTTTAATCTCTTCCAAACAGGCTCTAAACTTCGTATGTGACTATAAAATTACAGTTAGGGTGGTGGGTTCAACTAATAAACATACATGTAGCTTGAATGGGTGTTGTCATCAATCTTTTTCTAATTAATATTGTATATTTAACGATCATTCATCCAATTATATCTACAAAGGTAGAGTTTTGTTAATCGTTAGTGATAAGTAAGTTTCTACTAACACGATTCAAGTAGCCTTTTATTCGAATGCAAGTTTTTATAGATTAGTTTGTTGTTACGACGTCCAAAGACGATATCTTCAATCAAATGAACATAATCACATTGACATCAAAATCTTGTTCTAAGATAATTGAACAAGATAATTATATTTATTACTCTCTCCATCTCAATTATATAGGTTGTGTTTCATTTTTCTTCTGTCCCGAATATATAAGCTTATTTCCTAATGTAGAATATTTTGTTGTATTACTTTACCAATATACCCTTATTAAATTTTCCTCACTTAATATGTCAATTTCTTGAAATCATCCAAATATACACATTTCTCACTTCTTGGAAATATGGAACAACTCTTATTTCTTCTTCTTCTTCAAATTCTTTATTAATTCCAATAATAATTTAGTTTTACATACTAAAAATTAAATAGGGGTAAATTATGAAAGATCTTGACAAAAATTAATTTTTCAATAACATTAAAGAAACTTTCTTAATCTGTGTGAAAAATAAAACAAGCTTATATAATTGGGACGGGGGGAGTATATATCTACTAAAGCAAGTTAAGCTTCAAACAATCATGAAAAATGGCAAATGATCATTTCACGATGGATTGCTTGTCGAATAACTTTTAATCTTTTGGAAACATTATCCATAAAACAATTGAGAGTCGATCTTTAGGATCTTCAACTTATGTATAGCTGTATTTTTAGGACAAAATTAATAGATTGATGTCTATCTTAAAAGATACTACACTTACATTAATTATTTGTTTACTTGACAAAACAAATTTATTTTAGGTGAATATTGTCTTAACACGTCACTCACTATCCTCTAAAAGGGCTCAAGGAAGTAATTTACAATATATGCCCGCCTCGGGGAAACATGACATTGTCCAACACTCCCAGTTTTATTGTTTAATTTGACTTTTTTCTCATAGTGCTAAAACCGGTAATTCTTTTTTAATTCAAGCCCAAACACACATACTAAGAAATTCAAAGTTCAATAAAAAAATTCATTAGAAAATAAAAAATAAAAGTGGTTGTTGACTCCATCATCGTGTCACAATTCATTTCTAGAAACTTTAATTGTTAACAAAAATTACATTAACAAAGGGACAAACCGTAGTAGAGTAATACTTCTTGAAAAGTAATTGGAAAATCTTTAAACTAGTCCAAAGTGATTTTCTCAAGCAACAAATTCTATACTTGTAAAAAATAAAATTTTTGTGCCCCCCCGGGCACATCCAAGTTGTCAAAGGAATGGCATTACTGGACTTGCAATCTCGGCGTGGGGAGTTCGATTCCTGGTTGGAACAACTGAGTGATGTAATAATCAATATTGGTTGGAGCAGCTTGGTGATGTAATAACCAAGGAGGAAAGCTCCCTTGGGGTCAGGAGTATAAGGGATGTTCGAACCCTGGTCAACTTGGACATAATCCGCTGTTTACCTCCGCCAGTTACTGAGGGACCGGTGGCTGGTGGTCCAAGAAATTAGTCTGGCTAAGCTGGGATACCTGGGTACCAAAATAAAAAAAAATAAAATTTTTGTTGGACTGCCATAAAATCTTTGCTCAAGTTTCATTGATTTTTTTTTTTAGAGTAACCGACAGGTGTGCAGCTGGATAGCACAAAGTAATATTAACTCATGTAAGCTACCGCTAATAATTAATAAGTCGCATGTTCTTTGGGCTTACAAAATATTCCACCAAAACGCGCTTCCACCAGTGAATGAGACTGCGACTGTGCTACCACCGATGTCGTAAACGTGGCACAACTCAAGTCCCCAGCCAATGCTGTCTCTCATACAATTAGTCAACAAACTAGGTGACGTTGACCTTTTCAAGTTTTCACGCGATACTGCCACAAACAAACAAGTGAAATTTCTATACAATAGAGTGGAGGGCCGTCCATTAATAGGGAAGGTAGTGTTCCATTAAGGTATGGCCCATCTTACCTATCAGCGTCTATACAACGGACGGTGTAGGTAGCACACTGAGGCCCGGGTTTATTAATTAGGGCAGTTTACTAAATTAAAAAATTAATCGACACCATCTTATCTAGGGGTGTAAGTGGTCCGATTTTTGCGATTTTTGACAAATTTTCAAACCAAACCGTTTAAACTAATTTGAGAAAAACTCAAATCTAAACCAAACCATTTTGAACGGATTGAAAAAAAACTCAAACCTAAACCTAACGGTTTGATCCGGTTTTAAACCGCTGGTTTCGCCGTATATTTTTTTGTCTGTCTACTTTTATAATATTAATTCATTAAATTCAATATATATTTATATCTTATTAGCGGTAAATCTAAAACAAACTAAATATATCTACTACAAATTTAAATACCAACTAAATTAAAGTGAAATCACA
>CAIGRO010117994.1:0-13365 GCA_903798355.1 Fraxinus baroniana | reverse complement strand
ATACATTTCATGTCAACTACTAGTTAGTAATGTTGGATTGGTTATGCACGAAGTTTAAATATTGTTGAAATGAATTTTTTGATTTTGTCCTCCTATTTAAAAAAGACATAACTTTGACTACATTGCATATTTTAGAGTGATATTAGTGGGGTTTGAAAGTTATATGAGTATTTTGATTGTGGTTTTTGGAATTACCTCAAAATAATACTTAGGGAAAAAGTTATGCCCATTTTAGTAAATTGCTTTGGGTCTGTTTCGGATTCTCTGTCCAGCATAGTCGAGCTATACTTTCGTGCTTCAAACATTATTGTCGAGACCCCAATTTTTATATGTTGTACATGTGTGAATGTTTCACTCCCTATTAAAATTTCATAATTTTTCGTCGATGTTTGTTAGGTTAAACATATTTTTTTCTTTCCGCTGCTGTATTTGCTTATCTTCTTTCGAATGTTTTCCAAAATCAAGTTTCACCATAATTGTCTAAGTCTATATGGACAATTATCCATCATTAAACTTTTTAAATATATTTCGAACTCCAAAATCTTCCTTATTTACAATTTATTTTGGTTAACATTAAAAACGTCACACTAAGAAGAAAATGATTTTCGTAACGCTTTGAGTTCCGAGAATTTGGGGCGTTACATGTGTGGTATGAATGCTTGCTTCACACAAAACTTCTTTTGAATCTAACCCAGATGCAAATATGAAATTGATAGAATCTGTTCATCTTTCTATTAATTTTTTTATTTATTTATTTTTTTTGTGGCTCTGGGTGGGGTGGGGTAGTGTGGATTGGGGAAGATGAAACTGTTCATCTTCCTTTTTTTTTTTATGTGAAATAATGAGGAACTTACCATTTTGTCCTATTTAAATTTGGTCAAAATACATTTTCTTGGTCAACTAACGGTCAAATGGATGAATCCATCCATTTGGACCTCAAGTGCTAATTTTTCAAAGGTTTGAGACTGTTGGTGGTACTAGTTGAAGGTTAAGGTAAAATCTGCAAAAAACTCAAATGTTTAGGATCGCTGTTGCAATTTTTTCTAAAAGTTATGGATCCATAAGAGTATCTTCAAAAGTCTCTCTATTTTTAAAGAGCATATTCTATCATTTGGAGAGTATATATAAATTTAAAGAGTTAAAATTTTGAAGTACTCCAACAAACTCTTTATATTTAACACTTAATTTTACATCTCCTAAAAAAATTATTATTTTTCTTTATCTTTTATTTGAACTAGCTTTTTTTTAGATGATTTTATTGTTTTTCTACATTGAAAATTGAAACATTTTGAATACATTTAATTATAGAGAGTATGTTTGGTTCTCCAAATTTGAAGAGTCAAAACACATTCTCTAAATTAAAATATTAATTTAAAGAGCTTTTTGGAGCATAATTTTAAATGTTGACTGTTTAAAATAGAGAGCATCTTATGTTTAAAGAGTTTCTTGGAGATGCTTTAAAATCTGTATTTAAAATTAATTCTTAATTTTAGCTTAAGTTTCATTGACTTCAGTGGCTAAATCAAACATTGGTTAAATATAGTCTATACGGGTAATTGAATTATCCCGACAACAATTAGGTTTTCTTGATAGAATGATTTAAATGGTAAAGAAAATTTGTTGAATACAATGAGCTGACATTGTCACTGTCCTATTTACTGGAAGGATTGGTGTATTTAGTTTTGTTGAGTAAATTGTTCTTAAATGCAAACTCGGTTGAGAATAACACATTGTGAGAATTATCTTAATTATTCTGAGAATTTGTGTGAGCTATAGATTTAACATGCCTATTAAATCGTTCGGAGAATTTGGGTTTTATGAGAGTGATAAGATTTAATAGGGTGATTATAGTTTTCCTCCATTATAAAAATTCGAGCTTTTGAAAGCATAGTTATCAATATCTAACCCAGTCTCTGATTTGGGTCGTTGATCCGAACAAATCAGAGGTGAATCAATATTTCAATCGTTGGGTCATTGCAAGATGGAATTTTAGTTATTTAGAGAGAGAGAGAGAGAGAGAGAGAGAGAGAGTATATCTATTACGTCTAAACATATATATTTCAATTGCTTACCTCGTCCAGAAAAAAAATGTAATTTTTACCTTTAAAAGCACAGCAGACCAAGAGATAAAAGCCATAACGATCATTTGTTAACCCTCTTAAGCTCTCAACACCGGATATCATTGCGTTTGTAACAGAAATACCAACATTAGAACGAAAGAAATTATAGTAAAGGCTTTCTTCCTCGTATATTTACCAAAGGAAAGAAAATAAAGAGTATTCCAGTGACGTCAAAGTTAGCTTCTGTTAGTTCTATTAAAGCAAAACTCACCAAAAGTGAGTGTTTTGGAGTCTACCCAGTCAAATACATTACAGCTTGGGTCTGCACAAGTCTGTCTATACATCATATACAGATAAGCGTTCCTCAATAGAGACACGACAAATCGGGCATTTCTTACATTTATCAGAGCAGTTGCTGCATCAGATTAAAGACCAATTAGTATGCAAACAAAGAAAGCACTTATATATATATGAGCAGCGGAGAAATAGCATATTAGTCCTACCTGCACAGAATGCGGTGCCTACATGGAAGAAGAACTAGGCTAATCTCTCCCTCGAAACAGACTCTACATAGAACTTTTTCCTGGACAGAATTAAATCAACCTCATAATGAACATGTAGATTTATAGAACATTCAAACAAAAAATTCAAGTCAATAAAAAAATAATAAATTTACGCCTCTAATGTGAAGAATGAGGACATTTTATAACAACTTGAGCTGATAATAATTCAATACCGATCAGAAAAAGTTTGCTTTAGGCTGCATTATATTCTGTTCGGTCAATTTTTACGGTTGTTCAATATGCCATGTATCTATCAAGATGTAGGTAATGAAAAATAAGATCTTTGATAACAGATGTAGGGAATAAAGATATGATCTCTGACTATAAAAAATGTACGTAATATTGGAAATTTTTATTATTTTCGTTACTTTAGGGTTGAAAAATATAAAACTTACTTTAAAAATAAAACTCGTGACAATCAAATCTATAGGGAAAAGGGAAATTTAGAAATCTGCACCGATGAATGAATTCTATTATAGCAAATAATCAAGTTCACCAAAAATAAATTAACAGCATACAACATGTTTCATCAGCATCATAGGAGATGGTATTCACTATG
Source organism: Fraxinus baroniana (assembly GCA_903798355.1). Taxonomy (NCBI): domain Eukaryota; kingdom Viridiplantae; phylum Streptophyta; class Magnoliopsida; order Lamiales; family Oleaceae; genus Fraxinus; species Fraxinus baroniana. The sequence goes on along the minus strand of CAIGRO010117994.1, from coordinate 10,183 downwards.
GCATGGACAATACAGTATTAGATGTTGGCTAAGCATTAAATACGTAAGAAACCATCAGTCAAAACTAAGATGGTTACATGTTGAAGTCTTTCATACTCCTGTTGGTTGAATTTAGTAATTTCCATTTGCTCACCGAGAGCAGCTTGAAGTTTCCAAACCTTAAAACAAGAGGATTGAACAAAATAATTATGTAGAAACTGAGATACATAACTTTGCAGTATGCTGGAATAAGATGATAATGTTCTACATGCAAATATAAATGTAACAAGATATTATATTTACCTCCTCAGCAAGATCCTTCTTTGGCATTTTCTTCACTATATCGGGTGGATAACCGCAAAAAGTGTTATAACTGTATAATTTATAACAGTAAATCATTTTGCTAAACTACCACATGGAACCGTCAAAACTTGTAGCATCACGTAAGATTTGATGCAAAATATAACACAAATGAAGTTAATTGTTATGGGAGGAACTGAAAACAAATCAAGAACTGAATCAAGGTTAAGATCGAAAGAAAAGCAATCAAAAAATATTTCTCAATCAAATTAAATAGTTGTAAAGATGCGAAAGAAAAAGCACAACTTGCATCGCCCAACTTTTTGCAGTAGACTGAATTATTACTTCCCATGATATATATATATGGCCTGGCAACGGGACGGGTATGGTGAGGATAGGATCGGCCATCCCCTACCCCGTCAGATATTTTTGTTACCTTATCTCGCCCCCATATCCGGTTAAAGTGGGATGAGGCAAGTTCTGTGCGAGACAAGTCCCCTAGCCCATTCACCTTTTTATTTTTTTTTTATTTTTTTACTTCTATTTTTTTTTTATTTTTAGTTAGTGAATATTATTACTTTTTTTTTTTTAATTTGTTAAGAACAACCCATGTTCTCTTTAAAAATGATAATAAATCTTTTCCTTTATTTTGATAAAATACTTAAATTTGTGATTAACTTTAAACGGGATGAGTAGCGGGGACGGGGATCATGTTTCCCATACCAACTTTGGGGCAACAACCGCCATCACATCCCCACTCCGTTTGCCCGATTAGACGAATAATACCCGCCACATTCGGGGCGATATAGGGTTAAACAAGTTTTTTTGTCATCTCTGGGTTTGTTTAAGCCCCAATTTTGGGCAAACAGGTTTTAGAATAGCGATTTTTTTTATTTTTTATTTATTAAGAATGTGTGGTTAAAACGTAAGGAAAAATTTGGGTTTACAGATAAAATTATTTTATTGAGAGAACATGTGATTGAAAATGATTTTGAAAAATGAATTTTTAAAAAACAAGGGCTCAAACGGCAGCTATGTAACCTTCCATTACAAATGTAGTAATCCATTTGCCACGTTATTTGCTTGTTATAAAGAAAGTGCACGGTATTAAAGTGAATCAAGAACAAACTTCTTTTATTAGGATCACAGATTTTCATGACTGACTTATCATGGTAGCTTCTGTTAAACACTATGGTTCCCACCAAAAAGATTAGAAAACCACCCCCAAAATAGATTGGTTAAGATTTTATTCATTATAAATTTTGCAGCCTCATAGCTTTCTCTTTATGACTGAATTTGTTTTTGTTCAAATTCAGATTTTACTGGCTCATTGTTTTCCCTTTGTGGTTGGATGTCTCTTCATGGACATTTACTAGTGGCAATAAAATCACAAAATACTAGAAGGTTACCATATCCTGGCAATAAGGTCACAGAATACTTGAATGATCCCCCTTTTCTCGCTTTGCTCTATCAAGTCCCAAGTTAAACCACAAATGCTAGAATCCTTTCGAATTACATTGTTTTATGTGATTTCAGATCACCCGCTACCTCTATGTTTATCATTTTCAAGTTCAACGATGTCCTGACCGCTGCCATTTAAAGGACATCACTGGATGTGCCCAAACTATCTCAAACAATTCTCCCACAATTTACTTACAGTGGATGCCACCTAACAAATTGAGGATATGCTCATTTCTAATTCTCTCTTCTTATTTCTACCATATTTGCACCATTTTAATCTTATTTTAGCTACACTCATTTTAATCTCATTTTAGCTACGCTCATTTATGAGATGCGATTTCTTAATAACCCAACATTTGATCATAAACAGACTTCCAGCAGCGATGTCCACAGATATTGCAAGGCTTAAGATATTTTACCCAGAGACACCGTCATGGAAGAGGCGTGCCTGTTCTTCTCGACTTGCTTCATCTAATGACCACCAGCCAAGCAGCCTGATTAAAAATTCACAAATATGAAAAATTAGTGCAAGGTACTCCAACCAAAACCTGAATTAGATAATAAGTAAATTATCCCAATCTCCACTGCATCAGGCTTGACCTTCTACTTAATAGCCTATCTTTAGACATTACCTGGAGCCATGGTGCAAGAAAGCAAAGCAATCACGAACTCTTGAAGAGTAAGTAAAATATCTTCCTCTGCCAGCTTCACTTTGTAGTAAAAGAACAATTTTCTCTACTAATCTTGATGCAGCAAACATGAGCCCAGCTGCTTGCAGTACAAAAATAGGAGAAAAGAGAATTGGAAGAGGAATGTGTCTAGCACCTGGTGGTGTTCCCTGATTCAAAACCATTTGTGACTTAGTTGATAAAAAATTCCAAAGGAGACACTGTTCACTGACCAGTTAGCCATGGTGTCAACACATCTAATTGATACCTCAAGATGCATACAAAGGAGGACTTGAAAACCAATGATTGGAATTTTCATAATGTGGCCACCAATGTCTTGCAGGCCGCACATTCTATTCCGAGATTGATCCTCTAAAGATACCACCAAGCCACTGTTCCAGTCAAGATATCTAATAGCAGTTGATGATGAACTTGCTTCTCTTGTAAGAGAATTTCTATGAATCACTGGATTAGACCATTTTGTACAGACAAGAAATGCAAAGCACTCTGCAATACTATAGAAAGACAAAATAAGGGAAATGTTAGCATTGCTGCCAGAAAAAAGAAGGGTGAAGGTAAAAGACTATTCAAGATCAGGAATAGTACCCATAATTTATGAACAAGTCCCACCAGCCAAGGGCAACAATGTCACCTACAAAATTAAAAAAATATGGGAAATTGGAAATCAAGAATAAAGTTAAATTTACGAGAAATTAAGAATTCATGAAGCAAGCACTTGAATGGATAGTTCAGAGGACTACAAAAGTCTAATAAACCAAATTAAAACCTTAGAACAACTCAACACCAGCTCAATGCTTAAACAATGAAATCTTATCATAGACGAAATGGAATCTGAAGTGTACAGAAACACAAATTGAGAAGGACTTGAAGTAACGTCTCTCTCTTTCTTTCTTTCTTTTTCTTCTTTTCTTTTTCTTTTTCCTTTTCCTTTTTTTTTTCGTCTGTGATAATCAAATGTGTTATATTATGTTTAGCCCCATTAGCGACATCCCCACGCCCTCAAAAGCCATTCATTTCCTCCTTTGAACATAAATACCACCTTCTTGAGGGCAATTGTCCTACTACCACCAGGTGGAAAGAAATAGTATTATTTGAACTCAAAACCCAAGAGAGATATTAGATGGAACACCTCCCATATCTAATGTGATGTAACAACTAAGACACCCTACGATGCACCAACAGGGACACGTGTGTCCGATACGATACGTGTCGAATACGCCAACATGCAATTTTTAAAAAAAGTACAGACACGACACGTTACCGACACGTTGATTAAATTCTTAAAAATTCGTCATTTATATAGTATAAATTTAATTTTATACTTGTTATTAATTTTTCTTGTTAAAATCTTTTAAGAATGAGTACCTATTTGTTATTTACTAATAACTTTGAATTAACAATNGATTAAATTCTTAAAAATTCGTCATTTATATAGTATAAATTTAATTTTATACTTGTTATTAATTTTTCTTGTTAAAATCTTTTAAGAATGAGTACCTATTTGTTATTTACTAATAACTTTGAATTAACAATATATAATATTTCTAATATAAAAAGAAAAAATGATTACGTTAGAGTGTTCGAGAAGTATCGGTATTGACTCGTGTCGGACACGGACACGCTACCCTAATTGAAGTGTCCGTGCTACAGAGAAGACACCTGTGCCCAAATTGTTATATTATATATACTGTCTGCTTTAGAAAAGTCTTAACTCCATCTTATTTCTTAGAGTTTCTATCAAGTAACTCTCAATTGGTACCACAATTCAACTAAAATTTAACATAAGGTAGAGGTCTTGGATTCAAATCATAAAGGATGTGATAGAATACCATGAAAGGTAAAATGGAGTAAAGCTCTCTCAAATCATACAATACGTATGATATAACTTGGGCATAGAAGACAAATAGTATTGTCCAATTGGTAGCAAATTCAACTTAAGTCTACCATAAGACAGAAGTAGAAATCCGTGAGGAGTAAGATAGGCTTACGTTCTCCCAAAACGGACGACACACATAATAGAGCCGGATCAATACAAAAAAAGTGCAAGATTCGATTTAAATCTCTCATAAAGTGGAGGTATTGGGTTCGAGAACTGGGGAATGCGATAAAAATTCATTAGGCGTAAAAGAGCATATGTTCTTCCAAAACAGACAGTACACATCATATAAAAACTTGGACCCTGAGCTTGTTAAGTCAATTTTTTTATTTTTTTATAAATCTAGTTCCTCTAGATATTAAACGTGTAACCTGGAACTCTTCTTTTATGATGTTAGTTAGAAGAGATTTGTGCCTTGGTGAAGCAACCCATAATTGAGATCTTCCGTATTTAAAAAAAAAAAAAGCACCTATCCCTATTGTCTATATATCCAAAGCGTAAAACACACACGGAGACTGCCAATAACATTATTTGCCCTAAATTCGATTGACATTTCTCCCTTTGTTCTCTCTTCATTACCCAGAGGAGTCACATAAAAGTTGCCAAACATTTTTAGCTCTTTTAGTTCATGTTAGATTTTCCAACTGTGATCAGAAGCTTGGTTGAGTTATCGTATCTCTCTCCCCCCCCCCCCCCCCTCTCTCTCTCTCTCCCTCCCCCCCTTCATGTGTATATTTAATGAAATCTCCTAGGAAAAATAGAATCCAAATGTTTACTCAACAATACTCTTTCATCCCATCCAAATCATTGATATTGCTTTCAACATAAATTTCCAATTACTTTTGACCACCCTTTGAACAGCAATTTTCTCAATAATGAAATCACCACACATCTTTGAGCATTCTCTTTGTCCACACAGTTTATAAAGGAGTCTTTTTTTTTTTTTTTTTTTTTTTTTTTTTTTTAATTATATCTTTCAAAGACTCGCTCCATAGTCCATACTGTTCCCATAGTATTAGCAATTTCCCACACCCCCTCTCATATCCCTATTTGCACTCAATGATGGGATTGATGCTATACTACAGCCATATTTCTCCTCTTTGACCAAAGAGTTTTTGAGTCTTTGGAATGTCTAATTGAAGGATGAAAATACCGACAACTCCAAAGCAAACAACAGCAGCACGAACAATGAACAACACATTCCTCGTTCATTCCTCGATGGAAAACACAGGTTAAAGAACTTAAGATGCAAGTTGTGTGAGACTGTTTGTCCAATTATCTTATATTTTGTTTATCAAAGATAAAGCATGGGATAAAAATGGCAAACCATGCATTTCCAGAATTAGAGCTTTCATATTTCCATTCCTTCAAACTTAAAAAGAAAAAACATAATAATGAATGCAATGAATGAGGCCATTCATTAATTTACTTCATGTCTATTCAGTAATGAAGGCAACATTGGGCAATGGATTTAGGGGCGGCCTAACTAATGAATTTTATTTAGATAAAAAATCAGAACCTCAAAAATGACATCTGTTTCCCTCAGCTGCACCAACCACGAAGGATCGCCCAACTACTGAGCTTAGAGAACCAGTTTGATTTCATTCCAGGAACATTTACATCAAAAGTCATTTGCCAAGTCTGGTGGTTAAATGGAAAATAAACAACAAAGAAGAAATAATTGCATATAGTCTTTATTGATTTAGAGAAACTTATAATAAGGATCTCAGGGAAATAAAAACAAGGACTTCGTATTATATATACCAAAATAATTAGGGACTACCTTTGATTCAAAAGGAGATATAGCATTACTGCACAGAAAAGGGATATGAACTCTGAAAATGCTGATCTGTGATAAGGTTGTATCGAAACAAATAACAAGACGAGGGAATGTAGTACATAACAGAAGATTATGACAATAAGCAGCAGCAGAACTGATAATTATAATAATTACAGATTTATGGCATGTAAATTTTTCTTGTTTTCTTTATCTTTTATGGCAAGTGAATCATAGGAGAAACACATGCGTAGAGCATAAAGAGGGGTAAGAGAGTGAGAGTCATACCACACAGCTTCAGGACGGTGAACACTGTAGCAGCAAGAAAGAAAATCATGGAGATCGCCACCCAGAAGTGCTAATTACAATGAAACTGTCATTAGTAAAGCAATTTTGAAAACCAAGCAAACTGAAATGAAAATCTAGAAGTATTCATGGCAAAACAATAATTAATTTGAATCTCCTAAATCACATTGTCCACGTCTGTACACTTCAATTAGGGTAACGTATCTTTGTCGGACATGAGTGAATACCGACACTTCTCAACACTCTACCATAATTATTTTTCTTTTTATATTAGAAATATTATATATTAATTCAAAATTATCAGCAAGTAACAAATAGGTACTCATGTTCCAAAAATTTCAACAAGAAAAATTAATAACTAGTATAAAACTAAATTTATACTATATAAATGAAATTTTTTTAAGAATTTAATCATTCGCGTGTCGACATATCCGACACGTGTCCGCGTCGGTGCATCACAAGAAAAATTTTAAACTTGTTTTGCGACACACAATAAAGTAACCACTAGAATCTGGTTCACCAGCAAAACTTGCAGAATGCAATAATAGAAGTGCAGCCATCAGAACTACTGAACAACTTTTAAGCACAGAGTAGGAATTAGGTCGGGCATATTTTATTATTTCTGTTAAATCAAAAAACTTACAGGAAGAGTTTCCCATATTGCCTCATCGCTCATGCTTTCATTATCTCCAGGTAATAAAGCCTTGCACATTCTGTTTCATCAAAAGGAAATATGTAAGGTAAAAGCAAAGTATTCCATGACAATCAAATTATGAAAATTTTCCCACTAAAATATATGCCTTGTTCAAAAGGCTGAAGTATTTCAATTTTCTTTTTCACCGTGGTATTTTTGTTAGAGAAACAACTTGCTTCAGTAAATATGTTCTACAAACAGTATTTTGGTGTATCAATGAAAATCCATGACATGCGTGTCTAATAATTATTAATTACTAGAACTTGCACACGCTGAGAGAGATTTTTGTCATGTGAAGAGCAGACTGAAATATGGACAATCATATGGATAGTGTACCTAAAATTGTCAATGAGGACAATAACCTCAAATGCCAACAATGGAAGGAAGACAATTTTCAAGTTCACTGCAGCAGAATGATTGACTGCATCATGGAGATAAATTAATAAATTGTAAAACCAATAACAATCGCCAAAAAAATCTATGACATGACAGGAATGGCATTTCGTCCTAAAAGGCTAAAACAATTAAATCAGCATGTCACCAACATATCACAACTTATGAATGAGGAAGAGGAAAGTAGACTACGACCACAAAGGTAAAAATATCTTCTCTTTTTGTGCAAAATGATAGAAACATGATTCAAAAGGAAGACAATAAACAAGGTCAAAAAAGAAAGTTAAAATTCAATTCCCTAATAGTACCAAAAATTATTGAAGGGTTTTGCTTCCTTACCATATGCGCTCTCGAGATATATACAAAGAAGCAGTTCAAATGCAACAAGAAACGGCGCAGCAACAACAGCATGGCATGGTGCCCACTAACCACAAATGTTTGACAAAAATACATACATTAATAACCAAATAAATATATAAAAACTATAATGATGCATGCTCAACGCTCAACGTGTTGGTACAGAGATGCAACTTCCACCAGACTAGCAAAGTTCGTATGGACAATGTCATTCCGACTTCCAAGAATATAAGAAGAAATATTGGCATACATAGCGATCATGAGGGACAGAGGGAGCAGGTAGAGAGAATCTTCCTCGGGCAACAACAGCATGAAATAGCCAGAGTGGAAAGAAAACAATCCTGCATATTAAAGAAATAGAATGAGACATGTCATAAACAAAAGTGAAAATACCTTACACGTTTTTAAAATCATCATTGAGGATGACATCAAATCATGTATTGACATTGAAAAACTATCAAAATGATGTGTATAATCTGCTTGGCATGGGAATACATGTAGAGCGTAACAAAATTTCAATTAGATACCTACGAGATATTGGAAGATGAAGCATAGGATTTTGGGGGTCTACAGTTGCCAATATACCACGCAAAATTCATGTTAACAAACATCAGCAATACAAATAAAATCAATTCTGCATTTCTTTCTTTCAGATGAGTAATCAATATGTTGCCTAAACCATATCCACCACCAACAGGAGGTCCTCTTCCTACAACCATCTCCACCATCCTCTGATGTAAATGTTCAAAATTAGGGCAACTTGGCACTTTATATTGGTGGGGTTTGGAGCAAATCACAAGGTGTTTATGCTGATGTCACAAAATCCCTGTTGTACTTTTACAATAAACTACTTAAATCTGGATTGTTAAAATTCATACTTAGGAGTCAAAGTGTGTTTTACTTTTCAGATTTTAATAGTTTTGCTCAATGCTCTTTCAAGATTTTCTATTGTTATTTTAGCATGAATTAAGCCCCTACTCCCTAGTATTAGTCTCGGAATTCGCCGGCCAATGTGACAGTGGGACCACTACCACATTGTCCAACGAAGTTGGGACGCAGTTTTATTCACTGGACAATGTGACAGTCGTCCCACTGACACATTAACCACTGCTAATCACCACCGGTGGATAAACAGCATTACTCCAGCATATTGGATAAACTTCGCCAAATGTCCAAAAAGTTACTCTTTCTTTTTCTTCTTTTTTATTATCTTAACCAAAAAGTCTCTCTATGAAGCAGGAAATGATCCCACGTTTTCTGGCTTCTCCCAAATTATCTACCTCATCAAGCATTGTTCACTTTGTATTTTAACTAAATAAACAAAAATTAGTCCTTCGAATTACCATGTGCTCCAACTTGTTAGCATATGTTGGGGTAGATATTCAGTAGTGAGAACAAGGATCGGGACTCGTACATTTTGAATGAATAAATAGTAAGATACTATATTTATGCATTCTAAATGTGTGACCTTTGCGTCTTCCACAACTCAAAAATTAATACCCTGAATTTGTTTCTACTTATTTATTAAGATATTGATGTTTCTTCTCCACATATTCCCCTCCCCCCCACCCCCAAAAAAATAAAACACGGTAGTAGAATTATGATACAAACCCTAAACTCAAATGAATGCGACAATTCATGGATCAGGATGATGTAGAATTATTTCGCATGGTTCCCATGTTCTGGAAACATACCCTCTAAAGAATACGAAAAATATATACGTGCAATCTATCACTCATTCCCTACGGAGTTCCTGCAGTCGCGCCGTATTTTTATCTTCCAAGACTCGTTTCCCCAATTTCATCACCCCGTTACCAATTTCGCAAAAAGAAATATTACAAAAGGGAAATCTTCTCCCCCACCGGAATTCCTAAAATCAAATACCAATTAACAAAAATTCATAGCGAATCAACAAGTCTTTTCTCCAAATATTATATAAAAAACACATGAATAAATTAAAAATAGTAAAACAAGAATTGGGTAAAGAAAATCAGACCACCAAGAGTAGGAGACGGTATGATCGAGCTTTAGAACAAGCGAAACCGTGAAACTGAAAAGCAAAGCATGCGCTGCCACCGCCTGTGCTGCCTTGCCCACCCTTCTCCAGCTCATATCTATCCTCAATCCTACAATCCAAAGAGAAAGATTTCGTCTGTGGATAACAAAGATAAAATCGGTGAATGCGATTGAAAAGATCTTGGGGTTTGGACAGAAATTGAAAAAGAAATCTTTTCTGCTGAATTTGGTGAAAAAGGGCTCCAAAAATTACCTGGGTTTAATACGATCTAGTCTTTCAGCGATGGTGTTCTTATCAAGTGATGAACTTCTTGCTACAATAAAATCACGACGAC
>CAIGRO010117991.1:0-27206 GCA_903798355.1 Fraxinus baroniana | reverse complement strand
ATGCATAAATAGATTCCCAACACATTGGAAGATTACTAAAATATTGGAAGAATAGTCTCTTTTAAAAAGGATCTAAAAAAGCATCACTTGTATGAAAAAGTTATTTGGGCCTTCTATTGCAATAGGTGGCCCATCAAGATAGTTAAAGGTTTTTGTGAAAAAAATTATATTGACTAGAAAAGTCACATCCAGTTTTTTCGATTCATGGTTAAACCAGTAAGGTTAATGGTTTTTTCACCATTTTTTTTTAATTTTTTGGTTAATTTATGAGTATCGGACCAGATTAAAGCCGGTTCACAGTTCTTCCAATTGAATCGGTCTGTCCGATTTTTATAATATTGTTAATTGTATGCTCAAGAAAAGTTCAAATGACTTTTTAAACCCGAATTATACATGTTGAAGTCAGGCTTGAGCAACTACTTTTGAAAGTTGTGCATAACTAATCTCTTCATAGTGTTAAAGATGGTAGTGCATCAATATTGTGAAGCCCCGCTCTTTCTATGATGTTTTCGTGTGGGATTGCCACATAGCTTAGTTTTTTTATATAACTCGTATGCATTATTCACTTTTATCTTCATGATTGATCCATTCAGTGAAGCATCGACCATGTTGTGGTATTCAGGCAGTAAGACTTGATAGAAATAGTAGAATTGTGCCTATTTAATAACATCATGGTTGGGACATTTTCGAAGTGGATTACTAAACATGTCACATGCTTCTGGATAGCCCTCAAGTTCCATTTGCTTGATTGTACATATCTTATTTCTGATTTGATGGACTCGATATATGGTGAAAAGAAATTCATTGCTAACTTATGGATCATGTCATTTCAAGATATGATCATCTCGACAGGCAATGCATATAGCCAATCTTTTGTGATATTTTTTAAGGTATAGGTGAATAAACGCATTCGAAATGTATATGTTGACATTCCTTTGTGACCAATGACCTCACATAGAAGCTAAAAAGATCAAATGTGATTATATAAATTTTCATGTGTTTTTCCATAGTACCTGATGTCCCGAAGATTCTAGAATAGATTGATGACATCTAGTCAAAGATGATACTTAGCTTACCAGAAAGAAGGATATACGATACTAGAACCAGTGGGTGTTGGAACAGGGACCAAATAGTCCCCTACTAGCATATCGCCTTTGTTAACATACTCTACTAGCAGAGCTTGGGTAACTAATTTTTGACCACTTTTGTTTCCCTTTCTCTTTCCCTTGCCTTTCTTCTTCTTCTTTGTCTAAAAGTACTTTCTATCTCAGGATATAATAGTAGAAGCTTGACTTCGTCTAAATCTTGCATACATAGCTAAATTGTACCTGAAAAGAACACCTAACACAAGATAGATCGGGTATATGATGAGTAGCCAAAAACAATAACAACTTTTCAAATCCAAGTAGAATTAATAAATTTAGTTTAACAAATTCATCCCTCGACACTAGTGCCAAAAACTTGTTCAATAAAATCTTGTAAGCGTACGAGATCATTTACAAGTAGTAATTATGTAAGTGAAAGTATCATCACATTAGAAATAAAGCTTAAATTAATCATATTAAGTCATTATCAATCTTGAATGCAACCTTAACACAAGAAATTTTGTTTGTTTATTTATAAACTATCCGAATTATTCTTTAAAATTTTAAAGAACTATATATGGGAATGAAGTGTCTGAAATCACCTATTGCTATCATATTTCCATTCTCTACCTATGTTGTCTAATGTGATTTGCGTAGGTTTGACAATTAATAATCATTTATATTTAACTATCTCTCATGAGAAAAGTCAAACATATTCTAAGCACGACCCGGTAACATCTCTATCTCAAATTCATATGCAAAGTAATGCATTCAATTATATGATTATGTTTATGATTGCGCAAGCAATAGATTGATCTTTATGTTAAGATTAGATTTATCATGATCCTCCCAGAACAACAAGTAGCAGCTAATTATGTAAATGGTGATCAACCATTCAAGTAATGAATCAAGGCATGTAAAATCAACCAAGAACACAAATTCACTAATTAAATGGTATTTGAAGTGAAAATACTGAATTAATCGGTTTCCTCTCATCCCAACACAATGGAGTTTAGCCTAGTATATTTATGATGATATTACACAAAGAAGTATAGAATTCATCATGAAGAAATAGATGCAGAATCAATCTCTTGCTTTATATATCTAATTCCAAGCTTTGAATATTCAAGATTTTGATGTTAATTGCCTTCAATACCTTCCTACACTTCTTCTCCACTTTAAAGTATGATAGATCTTGAAATCTGAGCCTTTAACTAGGTTAAATCATGGAACATACTACTTTCCAAGATTACACAAGCTTAGATAAGGAAACATAATTTTTCCCTCGGAAAAGGCCATTCAATCGCATGGTAGAGGCTCTTTGCCCTCAAGTTTTCTTCAAACAAGCATTGCGATCACATCACCTTTTCTTGGTCAAGTGCATTATAGTCCATGTTTTCTATCCCTTGTGTAGCTTTCATCTCTTGTAATTGAAATTAAGGCCCTTAATCTTCCAATTCACGTTCAATTGATGATCAATCTCCGAATTATGTAGGATTCCATCCTTTTAGCTCCATTTTTGTATATTTCTTTCAATATCACTTCCAACATCGAGTTGTACCTAAACATACTTCATTACACGAGATTAAGCCATAATCTTCTAAAAGTACTCCAAATATCCCTGTTTCATGACTTACATAAGTGTATAAAATATACTTAACAAATATCTCATGACTCTCATTGCAATCTCTAATGTCTGGATGAATATAACCATCCCATCAATAGCCGATTAGTTGATATCCATTTCCTATATTCTAGATTTGGTGTCATATCTATAGTTACTCATGTACTACCAGTAATTCGAGTCCCCAACAAACTCTAGGTTATTCACTCAATCCCAATGTGAAGCCATCAAAATTTTTCCCTTAGATGACTAGCATAACCATGTTTTTCCATAGCAAGAAATTATTCTTGTCAATCTCTATTGAGGGCAATTGGGTGAGAGTCATCCAAAAGGTAAAAGGTTATTACCTTCCAACAATGGAGCATCAAAGTGCTAGAATTAAAAGGTTCTATAGTGTTTCTTGAGAAGCATTATCCATTGATACTCTAATACCAAGCTACAATTTTAGAGAATTTCCCTCACTCACTCTCTCTCTCTCTCTCTCTCTGCGTGCATGCGTGTGTGTGTGTGTGTGTGTACTTATTGCAAACCTATGTAAGAAGAAAATGTCTATCAAAGAATTGAAGAATGTACAAAGAGAGCACTCTCATATGCTGGAGAATCTTTGGGAGAGGAGAATAGAGAAACTGTGCTAAAGTATATACAAACACGTTACGACTTGGTTTTGGTAATTTTGGAAAGAATGAAGCGTGTTTGTTGAGAGGAGAAAATGTAATTACTTAGAAATGCACATTCTCCTTTTCTTTAGCCTTTAGCGTCTGGTTTGAAGGTATAAATAGAGTATGATAAATAACTCCCAATTGATCTTCAATTAAGGTGCAAAGTATGCTCAGTTTGATCATTCACAAGGTTACTTCAACAATAAAAACTCAAACTCGAATCACTTGTGTTTTCTCGTGTTCCCTACCCCACAAAGGAATCAAATCCACAAATGAAGGTGACAATGGCTGCCAACATAGGAAATAGAAAAAGAAAGGAAGACACCAATTAAAGCTCACAAAGAACAAGAAGAAGAAAACAAGGGATCGCCTATTTGTCCCTCAAACGAGCCACATTAAGCTACGATTTTAACACAAAGGAGCGATAGCCCAAATATAATGCTAAGGGCAAAAAAATAGGGCAACAGCAGATAGTCCAAGCAAGGTGAAAATGGGCCATTATCAAGTGAAAGGGTTGAGCTACTAATTTTAAGTTCCATCTCGTGGTGTTAATTTCCTATTTCAATCCTCAATCGAAACCTATGAAATTAAACTTTAAGTGATACAAACATCATATCTAGAGTATTATTGGGTATTTAAATAACTCCACAACCTTACTAGTGTCTTAGACCCGAAACACATACCATACCTACTAAATATACTCGCCAACGATTAAGGTCAAACCCTAACAAAATCAAATCTGCATAGTAGTCAATCAATAGCACATAATAACATACAGTTATACACATGTTATGAAACTATAACATAGGATAATACATGTTGATCGTTTCAAACATGTACAACCCACAATATAACAATAATTAACACCAAGTTAATAAAATATACAGTCAACGTCAACAACCAATACCTAAATGACTCCAAGAAAAGATCTTACCACAACTACCATGCCCAATGTTAAACCTCACAATAGCAATCCCAACCACTATTCATGCTACACATTACATACTGATAGCCTAAAATAACTAACCAAGAGAGGATTGAATTGGTTTTTGAAACTTTTTCTACAATTAGCCTCAAAATTATTTAATACATAAGATATAAATACAAAGTGTAATAAGAGAAGTAAATATGCAAATTCGATAACCTAATTCAAGTATTGTCACTTAAGTAGATATAACATAATGTAAATAGCAATTTAAAGTAAAGTGCAATAGTGTAAAGATGACAAACGAATTTAATGAGGTTCGATACACAATGTGTTCTACTTTCCCGTTACCGAACTCTTCATCACGAGTAAGGCCAAATGCACTATAGTGGTAACTTACAAACAATGAGTACCAATCCTTAAGTGACTTATAACAAGGAGCACTTATCCTTAGGTGACTTACAACAAGGAGCACTTATCCTTAGGTGACTTACAACAAGGAGCACTTATCCATAACAACAATCGAGTTTTCACAAGACTCTCGAAACCACCAAAATATAAATGATAATTTTACAATTGAAAGAACTCTCTTAACAAATGATATAATCAAGTTAAGTGTTTAAAGAGTTAGGATGAAACTTCAATAGATAGCAAATAAAAAAGCTTAAGTATTTATGTTGTAAACTTTGATGAATAATGGATAATTAAATAGTTTGTATCTTTGTATCAAAGTTTCCAACCGATGATCTCTCTTAAAAAAATAATACAAGTTAAGTATAAAGAGAGATTTACACTTCAATATAAGTGTTAGCAAAGAAAACCTTTATCAAGAATTGAAAATAGATTAATCAAGAGATTCTTTGTAATAAATAAAATAGAATATAAAATCAAATAAATTCAATGATTTTCAACAAATATACTCATTTAATTTCTCTTGTAAGTGGTTGGAATTGAATGTAAAAGAGAGGGATATTTATAGATCAAGATGATGAAAATCAGCAACTTTCGGTTGAGCATATCGGGCATTTCGGTCGGCCGAAAGATGAATACAGTCGTTGTATATTTTAAATCGTTGGAATTTTGGATGAGCATTTCTTTATTTCGGCCGAACAGAATCTCGGTCGACCGGTGTATACTTCAGTCGACTGAAGTATGAGGATTTTGGAAATTAATTTTTATATCAAAATATTCATTTTTCCAAAATCTATTTCATATTATGAATCAAAAATATTTTTATGCAAGTTATGAATTATGAAAATAATTTGTGCTTTATGCAAGTGCTAAAGATTGATGAGTTGATACCNGAAATTAATTTTTATATCAAAATATTCATTTTTCCAAAATCTATTTCATATTATGAATCAAAAATATTTTTATGCAAGTTATGAATTATGAAAATAATTTGTGCTTTATGCAAGTGCTAAAGATTGATGAGTTGATACCTTTACATATAAATTGAAGTTTCAATAAAAAACTTCTAAACTAGAATCTTCAAAGTTCTTGTTCTCTTCGAGTCTCTTTTGATTGTTTGTTCTTCAATGAATAACGATTTGAGCATTTGAATGCTAAAAAAGATTTATACATGAAAAAAATCAAGAAATAAGACTTGTTAGAAATATAAGTATCTTGTTTGTTATAATCAAAAGAAATGGAACTATATTAAATTATAGGTCAACACATACAATAACATGATCACTCATAAATTCATGTAACCAGAATCAGGCTATCATTCATGCACAGGGATTTCACATACATATGCAAATATAGTAGTATCCACAAGAGAGTTTACTATCAATAAACCTCACTCGGGTCATAACTAGACATAATGGCAACGTTAGACTTGCCTATCACCATTTCTTTATGTTTATTGTTCTTTTTAGGTCGGTCTCTTAAAAAATGTCTATATTTACCGCATCTATAACATATTTAACCTTTTACTCCTAACTTAGCCCTATCCAAACTTCTACCCTTCTTTTTACCACCCGTATCACTCGATTTACCATTGTTTTGATTTTCCCAACTCCCACCATGCTAAGCCTGAGGTCTATCTCTCATCATGCAAACTTCAACATTACTTCTCCCTTATTTTTCAATTCTCAACTCCATATCCTTACATCTTAAGAAATATATGATAATATCTTGTCTTAAAGTGTCACTTTCATGCTTTATAACAATTTTTACATCTTTATAAGTATCAAGAATAGTATTCAGCAAGATAATAGCTTTATATTGTTCAAATACCTTTCACCACTATTTCTAACTATATGACCCCCAAATCTAGATACCTAGATTTGGAAATATTATTATTTAATTTTTCTTTTAGAATCATAAATGCGGAAATGATTAAATTTTTCTTTAACATGATAAATAATAATGATTTCATTTATGAAATATATTTGTACTTAATAAAATGTAGGACAATTAAATTAAAACTTAAATTTATTTCACAACAAAAATCAATATTTAAATTATAATGATATTGAGTCTGTCTCAACACAAGTACTCATCTCGAATTATCTAGCCTTTATCATAAGAAAATTGGGAGGATTAATGTGAAATGAGCTAATGCATAGCAAGCAAACCCCAATGTATATGATGCTTGCTTATGATGTGTATGAATTAGTTTAAAATAAAAGTATCTCAGTATGTATCCCATTTTTCATTCATTTCTTTAAAAACCTAAATATTGAAATCGGGAGTTCACTTGGTGTATTGCCTAACCAAATAGAATGCATTGGGCCATGTTTTTTGGAGCCAGATCAAATCTACTAATAGTACGGCAAAGCGCTAAACATTAACATTCAGCATTCATCATTGAACATTAGTTGGGTACACCAGTCTCCCATACCCCATTTCCGACTCACACATTCATGGCATAGGCATACACTTCGTAATAAAAACATTTAGGTACATATCCTTTTAAAAACATTCCATCTCACATTGACATATAAAAACTTTTTATTTAATGAAATTTCATGCATGCTTATAGATGAATTAATATGCATGAATGATCATTAAAAGTATTTATGACATAAAATATAATGATAGCATATTAACTTCAGAAAATACAAATTTAGATAACACATTCATATAACATTCATATATTAAACGAAGTAATATACAGATGATGACAATTTGAGGTTTACTTACTTGAAATCCTTAGCAATTTACTTCTAGAATTATAAGTGGAGGTGTCCTCATATGAATAAAACTCACACTCATATAACTATTCATTTGGGTGATAAATTACTAGATGTTAATTACCATAAACAGAACCCAATAATAAAACAAGTTTCTTGCTTAAAAATACAGTTTGTGCTAAATAGATTTATATGAATCACTAAAACATGTTTATAATTATATATATTGCGTAGGGTATACATACATAAACTTACGTGTGCTAAAACGGGCCTCTAATCAAATATTGGCTGATTCACAGATTGCAAAGGTGATATTTGACTAGAATATGTTTTACTATATGATGATTTCACCATAAATGATACTAATCACTAACTTGATTATCAAATATTATTAAAATAGAATAAGAATATAATGCCTCAACTCACAGAAGATGAAGCAAAAAGAACACGGATAATCTTTATTATTATTATTATATGAAACATTATTGAGTTTATTCCATAAAAAAATGCAGAAAAAGGTTTTCAATTCCAATTGACTCACTTAATGCAATAAGTAATCAAATTGATTTAGATATTCAATCAATTAAGTTAAATAAAATTTAATTAGATGAAAACATAAAATAAATTAACTATGAAATTTAAATTAATAGGCACGTCGAACATTTAGGGCCTTCAATGCACATTTCACTGTAAAAAAATTAATGACGACAAAGATAATTATCATAATTAAATTGTAGCATTAATGCAATTATCTAGAATATGTGTGGTATTCACAATAAATAAAAGCGCCACGTTGCAATAATATCTTGAATTAATTTGTTAAAGACATCTAGATTGTCATCTAAATCTTAAAAGGAGTCAATTGTGAAACTGAATAACTTTTTAAGTAGAAAAAGGAAATCTTGAGTGAATTTTAACAAATAAAGATTTTTTTCTAAAGCTTTTGTGTAGAGTTGTGTTTACCAACTTTTCTTAAAACGATATTATAAAGGTATAAAGTAATACAATTATAAGCTAATTCATCATTTTCCTTTTTCTCATCTTCAATTAGGGTTCGTTTGATTGATTTAAATTTCATGGAAAATGTTATATCCGATGAATTCGATTTCTACTTTGGCTGCTTGATACAAAAGTAGAAATGAAATTCGAATTTCAATGTACAACTATTTTAAGCTTGTTTTTCGTCAATTAATTTCATGAAAAATGCATTCCTATGGGGTACTTGGATTTTTATTTTCTAACTTACATGAAATTGAAAAGTCTTTCTAACTTTGCCAATCAAACGGACCCTTAAATTTGCAGGAAATTGTTACAATTGTTTTAGAAACCTTTTGTTAAACAAGAATGCCTTTCATGTTTCGTTACCAAATTGAAAAATCACATTTGTCATTAAAAACACAAAACTCAAAAAGTGTTGTCATTTTTGACCCAAAAGAATGCAAACAAATTATGACCACAAGCCAAATAGAGATACAAATCACACAAAATAGCCAATCAAACTTTTCTAAGGTCACAGGCAACTAATTGCATAAACTAAAGCACAATATATTAAGTTCATACAAAAATTAGTATATAGAACTCACGAAGAATGTAAGGCATCAATTAGCAAAAAATAACTTAGATCTAGTAACAGACAATAGTTACCCTCACACGATGACCTTTATTAAAAAAAGTAAACGGCTACCACACATAATAGCTTGCAATAAAAAAAAAAAAAAGAACGAGATACTTAGTGGACCAATCTATTTATTGGTAATTTTAATGAGAGATGCGAACTTGACAACTTTAGAACCACCATTATTCACTCTAAAGCATTCATCAGTTGCAGCAACGCAGCAACAGGACTTGAAAATCAAACTGCCAAGGGCAAAATAGTCCAATATCAGTGTATTGCCCAAAACAGAAAATGAACACCACCAGCAGGTCTGCAGAACTACTAGGAATAATCTGTCTTCAGGAACTTTTACCAGAAGCCGCTTCAGCATCTACGCATGGGCCTCACACATTGTCGTGTCAGAGGTCGCACGCATCGTACCGTCGGCTTTGCTTCGATGTCAAGAGCCGAAATATGCCCTCTATTCCTCTACTAGATGTCTAGATCGGTCGAAAATCGAAACTATGGGAGATGGTAGTGATTTGAGGATTTTTCCACTGATTTTGCTACTGCTTTGTACCACCCTTTGCTCTGATACCAGTTCTTGATCAAATAGCTTCCAATTGATCTTCAATTAAGATGCAAAACAGGCTCACTTTGATCAATCACGAGGTTAGTCCAACAATCAAAGATCAAACCCGAATAACTTGTGTTGCTTCTTGTTCTCTAGCTCACAAAGGACTCAAATCCACAAAAGATATATTCCACAAAGGAAGGTGACGGCGGCTACCAACACAGGAAGGAGAAGAAGAAAGGAAGACACCAATCAAAGCTTACTAAGAACAGGAAGAAGAAAACAAATGGCTGCCTCTTTTTCTCTCAATCAAGCCACACTAAGCCATCATTTCAACACAACAAAGGAGGGGCAGCCCATATTAATGCTAGGGTAAAAATAGGGCAACACCAAGTGGATTGGTCGGTCGTATTTCAATCCTCAGTTGAAGCCTATGAAATTAAACTTTAAAAAATACAAACATCACAGCCTGAGACTTATTGAATATCAAAAAAAACCAAACAACATGCTTATATATATGAAGAGCAATAAAGGGAGAATTTGTTGTTAGAATAGAATGCAAAAATTGCATAGTTTAATTGATGGTCGATGATAAGTGTAATTTTTACACTTATTCGGGACCTAAAATAACAGTATTTGATACTTCTTTTGATAAAAATATATTCTAAATTATTGTATTTTATGTTATATAGGTAAAAGTCTTTGAATGGAAAATGAATTTACACTTATTCGGGACCTAAAATAACTACATTTGAGAGATGTTTTGATAAAATATATTCTAAATTGTTGTATTTTATGTTTAATAAGTAAAACTATTTGAATGGAAAGGGAATTGAAGAAAGAAAGCAAAAGATGACGAAAAATTGGCAAAATCCAAAATATAAGGACTAACTTATATTACGTGAAAAAGTTGAGGATTTGGAAAGCAAGCATTAATTAATTGTGCCTCAATTTAGATGGACTTTTATTGGGTTAAAAGAAGGGAAAATTTCATAAGTAAAAAGTTTAATTTTAGTTGTAATTACATGAAACCAGACGTTTTCTTTCACATTTTAAAAAATCAGGTTTCAACGTTTTTTTAATCAAAAATCAGGTTTTAATTTCGCCATTAATATTAATAATAAAATTATAAAATTAAATTAACCTATATACCCACCCTCTTATCTACCCCCACACCAAATTCATTTTAAATATAAAACCCTAAATAACTCTCTAACAATTTCTCTCCACACTCTCGTCCCCACCGCCTGCCGCCCATCCCTTTCCCCTTCCACCTCCCTTTCCCTCTTCCTTTATTGATAGTCGCTGCGAATCGCAGCAGCGGCAGCGCGCTGCGATTCTCAACAGCATCTGGTGGCTTTCTCAATGGTTTTTGGTGGTTTTCGCAGCAGCGTCTGGTGGATTTCGCAGCTGCGATTTTGCGGTGGTAAAAAGCTCGGTGTTGGTGGTGGTGGTTGTTTTTTGGTATTGTTGTGCCGGTGGTTATGGTGTTGGTGGTGAGTTTGTGGCGGATCTGGGATGTTGCAGGTGGACGAGGAAATTACATTAAAGGTGGGGTGTGTAGGTATGTGGCTCAGCGATGGATCTGTAGGTGTGGGGTGGATCTGTGTGTTGCTGTTGTTGGTGGAGGATCTGCTGGTGGTGGTTTGGGCTGATTTGTGGTTGGTGTTATTATTGGTGGATGATTGTGGCGGTGGTAGCGGAGGCAGGGATGCGACGAAGAATGTCTGTGACCAACCAGTTGGTCGATCTTTGACCTATAACCAGGTATTGTTGGTGTATTGGGATCGGGGACGGGTGTGGCGGATGGGACGAAGTGTCTTTGACCCTATATTTGGTCAATCTGTGACCTGTGACCAAGTATTGTTGGTATATCGGGATTGGGACTGTGACTTTAAAATTTGTTAACCTGTGACTGAAAATATAATCTATGATCAACAAATGCGGAATAATTTTTTAAATTGCCACCAAATAAAAATATGTGACCTATAATTTTTTTATAAGTGACCAATGAAATCAATTGTGAATAGCTCAATTTTTTGATCTGTGACCTCAAAATAATATGTGACCAATTAATTTAATAAGTTGTGTCTGAAAATTAAATTTTTAATTATTTAATAAGATATTTGTGATATCGGAATCGGAGCAGTCACTGAAATTAAGCGGCGGTGAAACGGTCACCGGAGTAGTCGTCAGAATTAAACGCGGCCGTAGAGTAGTCGCTGGTCGTCGGAGTTGTCGTCGGTCACCAGAATAGTTGTCGAAGCACTGGTGGTGGAGGTGGGGTAGAGTGGGATAGTGTGGGTCAATTATATTATATTACTGTTAAATATTTAATTTAATTGATTACTTGTAAAATATAATTAATTAATTCTTGGAAAAACCTAAGTTTTGTAAATTTAAATATTGGGGCCTGATTTTTTATTTTGTGAAAGATAATCCATGACCCATGAATTTTTTCCTTAATTTTACCCATTTCAAATTTAAGACATAAGTTTTAAAATTTCAGATTTTTTAAGGTTTAAAATTCATAATTTAATTAATTAAATATATATTTAATTAATTAAATATATTAAGATCACAATTTCATATAATTTGATCACAAATTTTACATGTTACAAATTATTTAACGGTAACAATTTAAAAATTTTATAAGCTACAACTTATTCATCATCACAAAAAAATTGAAACGTCACAAATTATTTTACGGTCACAATTCAAAAAATTTATATACACAATTTGTTCATCGGTCACAAATTAAAAATTTAATTAAGTCACAAATTAACAATTTTTTAGATCACACATTATTTTTTGTTCCAATTTATCTTTTTTATTAATTAAATATTGTCTATCGATCACAAATTAATCAATTTAATGGTCACAAATGACCAAATAATCTGTGACCACCACCAACACTTGTGACTTCAACCTCACCATTGCCACCAACAACACCACTGCCACCATCACCGCCAAAACCACCTCGCGACAGCAACACCACCACGTCATTGCACTGATCCACCACCACCTGGAGAGACCCGTCGCCACCAACATCTCAACACTACCACCATCACCAAGATCCATCACCTCCGCCATCAAAAAACCCACAGCCTCCTCTACATCTCACATAACTTCCGCCTCCAACACAATCACCGTCATCGTCATCGTCACCGTCACCCAAACACTACCACCACAATCTCACCAGATCCAATCACAACCAAACATCACCAAAACCACCGCCACTACAAGCACCCACGAAATCACAAAGGTCAGTTAAAAAAACCACCAAGGTCAATAAAATTAAAAAGCCTAGAAATTGAAATTAATAGCCAAAGAAAAAACATAATGATCACCATGAATCTGTCAATTAATTTCGACCAAGTAACTGAAGATTAATTTATTACAAACCCAATGATACTAATAAATTGAAATTCTGTATATATTGGGTAACTAGTAGTATTGTTCGAAATTGCTACTGTATTCGAGACTTAGAAGGCCCATGGAACTTTGACGTTCGTCCCGAGTAGTGTTGAAATCTTCACCATAAGAGCAGTGAAAATCATTCTCCACGTGAAATTTCAGCCAATTCATATTTTGTTTCTCATCGAGCAGGGTCGGCGCTGGAATATCCCACGGGGTATACTCTCCATTAATATCTCTAAATATGCAAGCTTCATCCAGCACTGAATTTTCATTTTGAGTAGAGAGTGGAAGAGAGAGCAACGAAGAGATGAAGGTAGAGAGTGATGGAGAGGAGAGATAAAATTGACATAAATTTATTTGGGGTTTGGATACAATTAATATTTAATATTTAAAAATAAAATATCTGATTTTTAAAGGTGAAACCTTAAATCTGATTTTTGAAATTGAATCTTTAAAAATCTGATTTTGTGTAATTTCCACTTAAAAGAATTAGATTATAAATATATATACAAAGAATGGAGGCAGTCGAGGAAAAAAAAAGCAGAATATATACGCAGTCAGGGACAGCAGAAAATTGAAGTCAAAACTGCAAAGGAATAGACTGTGAAATCAATTATATACACATACATGTGGTTGGCTTTGGAAGATATATATACTCACAGAAAACGAAGCAGAGACTGAATATACATGCAAAGTGGAGGCTTATTACATATATTACAAATTTGAGGTAGGAAAAAAGGTTTATATATATATATATATACACAGCTGCAAGAAAAGAACTAAATCCAGAATTCTTCACATTTCGTCAATTTTCGGTGATGTCGTTCCACTTTTACTTGTTTAATTTCAATATTATGTTAGGCTAGATTTTTACATTGCTAAAAATATAGATGAACCCTTGTTTTGAAACTTTTACTATTAATTAATTATTTTGACGTTAATTTGTTTGAATGCGTGGATATTTATTTGTTTTTCAATTAATTGGCCATTAGTTGAATTGTTTATGAATTTTATTATCATCGAGAGAGGTAATAAAATTGTTAGCACGTAGTAATAAACATTGTGAGATTAGATAAAGGATAGAAATATACCTCTATGTTTTGCATGATTCATAAAGATGTTCTAGTTCGTTAATGCATTTATCATGTTCATATTTTTCATCGCGAGAGATAGGAAGGTAACATGAGGGTAATATATTTAATTGCTATCGAGAGAGGCTTTTAAATAAATTTGAAATTTCGACCAACTCGCGTGATAACAAATTGTCAATTTAATTGTTAAACTAAAAGTGAATGAACAATGGGGATTCTACATCTTAGCAATACATCTCATAAATTTGTTAAACTCTTACTTTAATTTCTAGTACGTGATAAATTAGATATAGATTTATTATAAACTATTATTGCTATTCGATTAAGGTGATTTTAATTTTAACTCGATAAAACACGTAGTCCTCGTGGGTTCGATACTTTACACACTACTATATTACTTGATCAAGACTCGGTTCACTTGCGGGTTTTCAAACGATGAGTCGACTGAATATATATTTTGATTACATTTTGGGATGTAGAAAAACTACAAAGCCAGAAATGGTTAGCTTAAATATAATTGAACAAAAAATGACTACCGAAAAGAAACTTCGAGGTACGAAGTGATCCTAAATTTGTGACTGTCCTACATCAGTGGGTCTTGATGTTCATAACCCGAGTTGGAATGGTGCGCCTGTGTTTTTCAACCATTGAAAACCAGAAAGGAATTGGCCGGGCGTGTATTTGGCAGCTTCGCCTGGATTGAGAACTTTGAAATGTTTGAATTCTTCACTTCTTTTACTGGTGATGGATCCAGGTCCGCGATTTGCAAACTCATAGAACTCGCAAGTTTGGTGGTAGGTTGCACCAGCCCATGTCATCCAGCCCTCTGGCCGGATTAAATCACCCAACTCGCTTTGCATAACGACTGTAAGTGCATATGCCTTCCATGGTCGGCCGAGGTAGGTGGGAATTTGGAATCTCAATGGGAAGAGTTCCTTTTCTGGAACAATCCTGCAGTTCTGAAGTACTAACCCATTGGTACCCCTAGCCACTTCTCTTCCATCAGCAGTAATGGTATTTTGTTGATTGGCATTTGGCTTCCTCACTATGATCAAACTGTTTTGAATAACTGCATCTCCCATGCCGAAGATGAAGTCGACTGTTCCAGAAATGACACAGTTTCTGTAAAATTGACGGAATGCGTGATAGTACAATGTATCTTGGTAGCCCTCAATGCTGCAATCGAAGATAGCCGACATATCAGATTGGACACGAAGAGCCACAGCTTGATGGCCATCCGGACCAGCGTCGTTGCGGAATGTCAATCCCCTAGCAATGAATCCTTGTCCAACGGCAGCTACATATAATTGTTTTTCGTTGTCACTGATTGTCAGAAAGAAAATTAAAAAAGAAGGATATATAATGAAACTTACAGAATGTGGCAGTATTCATTGTGCCAATCTTCATGATTCCATAGTTTCTCTTCCCAGTGATAATGGTTTTCCCTGGGCCATCACCATAAATGAAAACATTGGTCTGCTTCTTATCAACGGTGATGAACTCTTCATAGACACCCGCTTTGACATAGATGGTGTATCTGCCTTTGAACTTCTTAGGGTATGCTGCAATAGCTGCTGCAACTGTCTTGAACTGTCCACTACCGTCCTTGGCGACAACTGCATTAGGTGCGACACCACCTTTCTGGTGTGCTGCCATCAACTTACGGTCTGCAGTTCGGAACCAAGTTGGGTAGCCATCTTCGCCAATCTCGCCCACATCCAACAAACGACGACGGTTGGTCTGCAGATTCACCGGCACGTTGAATGTCTTTAGGACTTCAGAAAGCTCAGCAATTATATTGATGGCATTGTGGGTAAGCTGAGTAGCATTTATCATGCCATTCTCAATGGCAGATTTGTACTCGGGCTTTTCAATTTGATCAAGGCATGTCGATTGAAGGGCATAAACAGCGGTCATCCAACTCCGAAGCTCATTTTCACGATCTTGGAGGGTATGCATATCGCTGTCACCTACGCTAGAACAAGATGCCTGAAGTGTATCAATGGCATCATCTAACAAATCCTTACAGTCTTCAACTGCCATGTGATTGTAAGGATCGGAATCTTTGTTGACAACAGTCTTGCTGGTGACTTCAAATGATTTCTTCACCTCGTCTAGAGTGGCCTGAATTGCGGCCATGACGTAGTCCTTCGGGGTGGCAGTTTCATTTTTTGCAACGGATTCGAGGCTCCTAACGCAAGCATCCTTGTACGAGGTAGGAGCACAAATTGTAGTAACAGCCTTCATTGAGGCTGACATATTATGTTGATCAATGTCGGAAGAGTTACTCCGGTGTACAACTGCCACCACGCCGATGACAACACCGACGACAAGAATCAACGATACACCTGAGATAGCTACTTTTCCCACCATTATTACGTATAAATATTCCTTTTTTAAAAAATTTAATTTCCTCCTGATCTTTTATTCAACTTTTTTTTCTTTTTTTAATTTGCCCTGACAACTTCTATTCAATTGTCGGGACTGTTGCAAGAGGATGAAAAGATTAAGGTTGGTGGTAGAGATTATATAGATGATAATTCAACGCGAAAATGTCTGATGTTAAGTGTGGCTTATCGACATTTGAGCTTCATTTATGGTTTAGGGAGAAGTCACAGATATATTAGTGGAAGATCGTTAATTAGTTACCTACTCATACGCTAAACTCATATAACTCAAAAGTAAATAAAATCCACATAATTAAACTTGAAAATTTATTTATATTTCAGTGAATATGCATAGCCTTTTTTTTATTAAACTATTAATCTGATTTATAATAATTAATTAACAACTGAAAAGGAATACAATCTATGTAATTAATTAGCTCAAAGGAACTTGTTTGTTGTTATTTATTACAATATTATTTAATGATCATTACAAAATTATCATACCCGACTCAAACATTAATGGAGTTACCGAGTCAATAGTTCAACCATCGTGTCACTTATTGAATAAGTGGATCATTACTTGGTGAATTTAATACTTGTTGAAAAATAAAACTATGCCCATGTTTGGTATATATTAAAATCAATTTTTTTTAGAAAGTTTTGATAAAAATGATGAAATGTATGGTTGAAAAGTTGTAGATCCATGAAATATGTGGTTAAAATTAAATGTCGACTTTAATTTGATATTAAAATCATATTTTATTCTGAATGAAACAGACTTATATCTTTTTATACATTATTTTTGTTTTTTATGCTCTATGTTTTATTTTGCAGTCAAATATTTTTTTTCCTGTGTATAGGTAAATAGTGGTGTAGTCTAGGACTCGATAGAAATGTAAGAATATTAACAAAGCAAAGAGAAAGGAAAGAGAAGAAAAGAGTGGTGAAAAAACTGATTCTACTCGGTTGGCTTCCTTCATGATATATATTAACTTTTACAATATGGTTTAAGTACAAAATGTCATCCATAATTCACCTACTACAAGACTACATACTTGACAGCTTTATCACCATACCTTAAATAGTTTATAATTCAAAATATACTATCAAACATGTACTAGAAAAATCAAAAAAATGATTATAACAAAAGGTAGGTAGGTTGACAGCCAAAATGTCATGCTACTTCAATATTCCACCTTGACATTTTTACTGGAAACACCAAAAAGATTTCTTAGTGTTTCAAACTTTCCTTTCCCCAATGACTTGGTTAGAATATCAGCATGTTGTTCATCAGACCTGCAATGTACCAATTCAATTTCCTTCCTTTCTTGTGCCTTCCTGATTGAATGGTATTTAATCTTGATGTGCTTGGTCGTACCATGGAACACGGGGTTCCTAACCATTGTTGTTGCACTCTGATTGTTACAAAATATGGTTGTAGCTTCATTTGGTTTATGCTTCAAATCCTCCAGCACTTTTCTTAACCACACAGCTTGGTTAGTAGCTTCAGATGCAGTAATGTACTCAGCTTCTACAGTTGACTGAGCCATAGTTTTTTACTTCGATGAGTTCCATCAAATGATACTTGAACCCATATAGAATATATGCTCTGGAGTACTCTTCATATCCTTTGAACTTCCAGCCCAATCACAGTCTGTATAACCAGTTAATTTCTAGATTTCAGACCTCCTAAACTAAATTCCAAGGTTCTCTGTTCCTTTAACATATCTACATACTCTTTTAGCTGCTTGAAAATGCAATTGACTAGGCCCTTCTCTGAATTTGGAAAGGATATTAGTAGCATAAGTCAAGTCAGGTCTGGTCTGGTTGATGTGAGATAAAGCAGCCAACAATATTTCTATACACCTTTGCATTAATTTTCTTAGCATCATCATTCTTTAGCAGATTTAGATTCTGTACCAAGGGAGTTGCTAATGGTTTACAATTCTCCATGCTAAATTTCTTTAAGATTTCCTTGGTATACTTCTTTTGGTATATGAAGATCCCTTCATCAGATTAGTTGATCTCCATTCCTAAAAAATACTGCATCTTCCCCAAGTCTGTCATCTCAAATGCTTTTTTTGAATCAGCCATCATCCCTTCAATCAATGCAAAGTTGCTTCCTGTAATCAGCAAATCATCCACATATAATGATATGATTACCAGCTCTTTTTTCTTCTCCTTTACATAAAGAGTCTATTCATTCACACTTTTAGCAAAGCCAAGACAGGTTAAATGCTCATCAATCCTACTGTACCAAGCCCTTGGAGCTTACCTTAATCCATACAAAGCCTTCTTCAGAAGACAAACTTTATCCTCCATTCCATTAGTCACAAATCCTTCAGGTTGTTCAATGAAGATTTCTTCATTTAAGTAGCCATTTAGGAATGTTGATTTCACATCTAACTGATAGATTTTCCACCTCATTTGAGCTGACATTGCCATCAGCAACCTGATTATTTCATACCTTGCAATTGGAGCAAATGTATTTGTAAAATCTACTCCAAACTGTTGTGTATACCCCTTGACAACTAGCCTTGCTTTCAGCTTGTTAATTGATCCATCGGGGTTCAATTTCGTTTTGTACACCCATTTAACCCCAATCACTTGCTTATTCTGAGGTCTCTCTATCAATTCCCATGTGTCATTCTTGACTTAGAAGCTTCCACAAAACTTGTTGGTTCTACAATTAAAGCATTACATCTAGCATAGACATCTGCTAGAGATCTCATTTTCACCCTGCCTTCATCTATTTCAAAATCATCATTATTGTCACCAGGTTCCAATTCATCCTTATCACTTTCTTCATCTCTTTTATGAGGAATCACAATTTTTTATTTTTTTTTCTTTAACTACAAAGTTAGCATCCAAATTTCGAGTAGAACACACACTTTCCATCAAGAGTGTAACACAAATTCCCAAACACCTTTAAATGTAAGACTTCAGGTTTAGCTTCATACTAAACCTCATATGGTGTCTTTCTCTCCAAGAATTTTGTTGGCAAACAGTTAAGAAGATAGACTGTTGTATTGACTGCCTCTGCCCAAAATTCTTTGGGAACTTTCTTCTTAATCAATAAGCACCTGGCCATCTCCATTACCATCTTATTTTTCCTTTCACTCACACCATTCTACTGAGGGAAATAAGGAATGGTTAATTGATGCTTAACTCCTTCAGCCTTACAGAAATCATCAAACTGCCTACAGTTGTACTCAGAACCATTATTAGTTGTTATGGCCTTTATATTGCATCTACTTTCATTCTTTACCATGTTTTTGAATGTTTGGAATATAGCTGCAGCCTCAAACTTAGCCTTTAAAAAGTAAACCCAACACATTTTAGAGAAATCATCAATAAAAATGA
Organism: Fraxinus baroniana; assembly: GCA_903798355.1. Taxonomy (NCBI): domain Eukaryota; kingdom Viridiplantae; phylum Streptophyta; class Magnoliopsida; order Lamiales; family Oleaceae; genus Fraxinus; species Fraxinus baroniana. The sequence goes on along the minus strand of CAIGRO010117991.1, from coordinate 7,344 downwards.
TGAAGTACCCGCTGCCATTTAATGTAGTGGTCCTCATTGGTCCACATATATCTGAATGCACTAATTTAAGCTTAGTTGTGGCTCTCCTTGACTGATTTTTTTGAAATGGTAGCCTGGTTTGCTTCCTAAGTTGGCAAACCTCACACATACACAATTCATCCTTGATTTCATGCAGATTTTAAACCAAACTAAACTCATTTAATTGCCTCAATGAATTGTAACTAACAGGGCCAAAACATTTATGCCATAAAGTAGAATTATCCAAGACATAAGTAAGTGTTTGTGTGGGGATGTTTTTCCAATCAATAGGGAAATTTCTGTTCTTCATTCCAACTATCATCACTTCACTTCCATTTTTGTCAAGTATAGTGCAAGCATTGTCTTTAAAGATAAGTGTGTGGTTCTTTTCAAGCAATTTCCCAACACTAACTAAATTTTGGTCAATCTCAGGCACATAAAGAACATCAGTAATATGTTTCATACCTGTAGATGGCCATTTACCTCCTTTGTCATTAGCTTAAATAGCAGTAAAAAGGTGTTCTTCCTACAAATTTTGTTGGTCCTCAACAACCTGTGCCTGCTGCTGTGTTTTCTTCCCTTTTCTAGTTTTACACACTTTTTCCACATGGCCAAACTGTTTACAGCTCCTACAATGAACACTAGGCCTATACCAACACCATTTTGGAGAGTACCCATTCCTTTTACAATGAGGACAAGGTGCAAATTTGTCCTCATTGCTGCCAGTTTTACTGCCTTCAAATTCCTTCTTTTCAGTTTGAACCTTCTTCATTCCAAGGCTCGTTTGAGCTTTGTACTTTCCTCTAACAAACAAGGCACCTTAAGTTTGTTGTTCTTGCCTCATTAACCTTCTTTGGTCTATTGCTTGAAGGGTATTAACTAGTTCAGCCAAAGTAATTGATGACAGATCTCTTGAATCCTCAAGTGATGATATTTTTGCCTCAAACTTCTCAGGTAAGCCTATCAATACCTTCTCTACCACTCTTTTATTTGGTAAATCATCTTCCAACAGCCTAATCTAATTTACAACCTTCCTTAATATGTCTGTAAAGTCTTTAACCATCTCGGTTTCCTTCATTTTCAAGGTCTCAAACTCCCTTCTTAGATTGAGTACCTGTATTTGTCTAGTTCTTTCATTTCCTTAAAATTCCTCCTTGAGTCTATCCCAAGCTTTCTTTGCCATTTCACAAGTCATTATCCTTGTGAAAATGGCATCTGATATTGCAGACTGGATGCAGGAGAGAGCCTTCAACTTCTTAGCAACATCTTCACTATGTTGTTTGATTTGAGCAACCGTAGGGTTAGTTCTCAATGGTGGAGGTTCAATGCATGTCTCAGTTATCTCCCTAAGGTCATAACTTTCATCTTTGCAGCCCAAAAGTTGTAATTTTCTCCATTGAAGGCTGAGGGTAGTGGTGTTGAGAAACCAATTGATGCCATCCTCTTTTTCTTTTTTTTCTTTTTTTTCTTTTTTTTTAAATTTTTTTGCAGACCCTTTCTAAGATCTAAAGGTGCTCTGATAACAAAGCAAAGAGAAAGGAAAGACAAGAAAAGAATGGTGAAAAAACTGATTCTACCCGGCTGGCTTCCTTTATGATATATATAAACTTTTACAATATGGTTTAAGTATAAAATGTAATCCATAATTCACATACTACAAGACTACATACTTGACAGCTTTATCACCATAGCTTACATAGTTTACAATTCAAAATATACTACCAAACATGTACTAGAAAAATCAAAAAATGATGACAACGAAAGGTAGGTAGGTTGATAGCCAAAATATCACGCTACTTCAACAAGAACAACGAGTATAGACAATCAAGCAATTAACAAGAAAGATTCGGGAGAGAATTTTTGTCACAGGAAAACATTTGTAATATCAAAAGGTACAATCCTCAAGGTGAATTACAAGCCATGCTGCAAATTCGAACCCAACTTAACAATTCCGAAGTTATATGGAAACGAATAAAAGGTCCTTAAAGAATAAAGAACCAAAACAAAGACTGTCTGAAAAATGAAAGACTCAATTGAATAAGTGTTGGAAAATTATCCTTTAAGGAGAGAGGAGAAAGAACAAAGATATAGAATCAAGAACACCAAAAACTTAGTATAAAGTCGCATGAATTGCCAGTGGACCTTCAAGTTCTTTATTAAGAGATAAGAGATTCTACGAGAATTTAAGACGATCTAAGACGGGTGAACGCTTGGTCGCCGATAGATAAGAGAAGAGTGGTATGAAGTATTTATTTTATTATTATATAATTGTGTATGTGAATTGCACGTATCTTATTGGGTATTTTTAAATATTCACTCTTATAAAAATTTACCGGAAAGTTCGGGTTGATTGTGATTGTGGTGGGATGGTAATGCGGAATGCCACGAGGAATTGAAGAAATAAAAATATTAAGTTTTTTTCCTTTAATTTATTAGTTAGATTTAATTGTTCAAAGACACGTTGTTTAATTAGTGATTATGTTATTTTCTCAACGATACAATTTCTATGTTTAGTTTAAATTTATGGATATTCCAGTTATATTTTTTTATTAAAGAATATTATTTTATCGTTCCACCTTTGATACAAAGAAAATTGAATTTTTTGTAACACTTCAAGGTTTCTGAAATTTTGAGGTGTTACAGTTTGATATCAGAGCAAAGGTTCTACTTTCTTGTAGATTCAAAAAAAATCACGGATTTCATTTCTTTTGTTTTAAATAATTGATATTAATGATTGTTTTAAATAATTAAATAATAACTTTAAACTTGGTTCCAAAATTATTATTTTACATGTTTGTGTGTTTAGGTTTTGGGTGATGCTTTAAATTTTACCAATTAGAAAATTCATATTGTAAGAAGTCTTAAATTTTATTTGTTTTTTGAGTTTTCTTGATTTTAGTATTCATAAGACTGAAAGGCCCAAAAAGACCTAAATTGTCTAAGAAGAGATTGAGATTTAAACGGTCCACTTGTGACCCCCTCCTCATCTAAAAGCATTTTGACTACGCGTTATTCAAAGTAACAAGACGAAAATGATATTTCAAAACTTTCCAAGTTCAAGAATATTCTATTTTCTAGGAACGTTCATTTCGAGAAAATTCTATTTTAGAATTTTTTTGAAATAGGGGTATTTTTATAAACTTTAGGAGTTTAAAGATAATGTAATTTTTTAAGAGTTTTAAATATACAATGTTTACAAGAATCCTTGGCACGTGGCGCTCGCTATACGACACTCTCCAATCGATCCCAAGTAATGACATGAAATGTCGTTCTTTTATCATGATCATGAGTTTTCTTGATTTATGTTATGATATATTGTAATTATGTCAATGGTCAAGTATTTAGAACTTTCAAGTAGTTGAGGTAATTTCGAGGATGAAATTTTTTAAGAAGGGGAGATTGTAACGGCCCGAAAATTTTAGAATAAAATTTTATTTGTTTTATATACTATATTTTTAATATTTTGAAGAAAAAAATGAGGACTAAAATGAAATAGGTTTTAAATTCCTATCTTATTTGAGTTCTTATTTGAGCCAAGTAATTATGTATCGATGAAATGATAAATGTTGTTTTTGAAAATGATAATCTTTTTGGGATTTGGATAGAGTTTGATTGCAATCTTAATTTGATAAAGTTTAAAAGTAATCAAATTCTATTATTTGAAATCCATTTTTATACAAATTCCTTATGTACATCGTTTTAAATTCTAGTTGCATACAAACTCAATTGAGAATTTCAACTACAAATACTGTAGGGATTCTTATTATTTCACCACAGAAAATAAAAAGAGCCATGGTAGAGAGAGAATGAGAGGAAAGAGTATAGAAAAATAAATCTTTTACGTGCAAGATTTTATTCTTTCCAACCTTTTAAAAATCAAGGTAAGATACTCTTGTGTAAGTGGTTTGTTTCCTAATACTTTTATGTTCAGTAATTTAAGCATAAATGGACCTTCGGCTTCTTTATTAAGAGATAAATATCCTACGAAAATTTAAGATGACTTAAGATGGGTGTGTCGTTTGGTCACCGATAAATTCCATAAGAGAAGAGTGATATGAAATGTTTATTTTATTAGTATATGATTGTATATGGAAACTGTACGTATCTTACTGCTATTTTTAAATACTCACTTTTACAAAATTTTACAGATTAGCTAGGATCGATTGGGATTGTGGTGGGATGTCATGGTGATGCAGACAGCCACGAAGAAATGAAGAAATAAAAACATTAAGTTTTTTTTCCTTTAATTTATTAGTTAGTTTTAATTGGTCAAAAGCATGTTTTTTAATTAGTGATTATATTATTTTCTTAACGATACAATTTCCATGTTTAGTTTAAATTAATGGATATTTCACTTATATTTTTTATTAAAGAATATTATTTTATCGTATCGCTTTTGATACAAAGAAAATTGAATTTTTGGTAACATTTCAAGGTTTCTGAAATTTTGAGTTGTTACAAGCCTAGCCTCCATGAGACGATGCAGCCTCGTTCGAAGACGTTGCAGCGGTGCATTGCTACAGGGCACCGCTGTGAGTCGTCGTCGCTGTGTATTTATTCTTCCTTCTTTCTTCTCTCTGTCACTCTCTCTTCTCTCTGTCACTCTCTCTTCTTACTCTCTCTACCGACGCCACTCTCATCACTCTTTGTCGGCATCCCGGCCTCCACGAGACGGCTTAGCCTCATAAACGACGTCGCAGTGGTGTATTGCTATGGGAACACCGTTGTGAGTCGCACGACAACGCAGAGGTACAGTGGTGCATCACTGCAGATGCACTGTTATGAGTCGCCCCCACAGTGTAGACCCGTTCTTCTTTTTTTTTCTTTAATTTTTGAGTTGTGTGGTGATTATGGAGATGTCTTGTGTGGTGGTGGGAACGAAGATCTCCGGTGGGTGCGACGGTGATGTACGGCTGTGGTGTTGTATGTGCTTCTTCTTCATTTTTATTTTTTATTTTTGAGTGGTGGTGGTGGTGTCCATGCGGTGGTGGGAAGGGAGATCTCTGGTGGGTACGGCGATAATGCGCGATTGTGGTACGGTGATTGGGTGAGTGGTGTGTGTTATGTGCGGTGGTGATGGGGACTATTGTTGTGTTTGTGGATTGGCGGTGATGGCGGTGACAGTGTTGCTGGTGGTCGACGGCGGCAGCGTCGATGATTGTAAGGTTGGAGATTTTTTAGGTTGTAAGATAGAGGGTCGTAGTGGAGGTTATGTAATTTTAGTGGTGGTGGTGGAGGTTCCGACGACAGGGTTTCAGTTGCCATGCTATTTGTGGCAGTGGTAAGCTGGTAGTTGGAGTGTGCTGTCGCAGGCACCCAAAAGTAATACCTCAACCTCTAAAACTAATGTAGTAATAGAAGTAAGGGTCGATCCCATGAAGAGTATGTAATCAATATTTTATGCTTCGTACAATTATTGAGAGGTGTTTGTATGCAAACAATTGTAAATGACGCAATTAATAACAATGGAGATTAAATTAATGAAAACAATCAAAAGACTAACTTTCATCTAAGTCCACATCCAACGTCGGAAATCCACAATTGATCACAGATGTAAGGATAATTCAATTTATATTTCAAATATTCACCGTTGAAATAATTTTCTTATCTCTTCTCAATTTTAGTTAGTTAGAAACCAGCGTTCTAATTAACCCTAATTATTAAATAACCCCAGACCAGCGCTCAAGATTCAATTTAATAACAGCTTTAAACAATAGAGAAATCGATGAACTAGATAACACAAACACCAGCGGTTGTATTGATGAACTAGATAACACAAACATCAGCGGTTGCATTCAATCTATTTAAACATTCTTCTTAAGATTCAATAACCTCTATCGCAGAAAATCATCAAATCCTAGTGCTTCACTAGTTAAAGGAATCAAACAATTAAGGATTTGATATTTAACTTAGCAGTAGATTGTAATGAATAACAAACTAGTAGGCCTCATAGCAATTCAATATAACAATCATGAAAATAAGTGCACAAGAATATTCAATGCGCAAAATAAGAAAAACTATTTAGATCTCACAATATGTGGTTCCGAGACTTCAATTTCCTTCGATCAAGGGTAAAAATTTAATTAAATTCATGATTCTAAGAGCAAAATAATAATGAATGAAGATGGGAGGCGTTCTCTACGTTCTAGGGTTTTAAAATATGTATTTATAGTTGTTTCCATAGGTAGTTGACTTAAATTAGGAAACTAGAATTTTCGTGTCGGAAGTCTTCTATGCGATCGCATAGTAGAAAGTCATGCAGTCGCATTTTTAAAATATGTATTTGTAGTTGTTTCCATAGATGGTTGACTTAAATTCGAAACTAGAAAATTTTCCCTGATTTGGCTTCGGTGTTGGGACGACCGCCCAGGCATAAAAATTGGCCTCTGTTTTTGAATTTTAGGGCCGGGCGAATATAATTGGGCAACCTTCAGTATTTCGGTCTTATCTTCCACTACCGATGTCCAATTGAGACGATTCAAGTTGTGTTGAAAATTTAACTCAAAGGGATACAATGTTGATGCAGATACTATCTTCCAATTCAATCATATGCCATGTCAAAAATGGGTCTAAATATGAGGCTAAAAACTGGTGCATAACTTTTCGATTGGAAATTGATGTGTGATCATACTTTGATGATATTTCATCCCTTTTGACGTCTTCTTTCAACCAATTGACTCATTGTATTCTCAAATATTCATTGTTTGGTTTGACACAACTTTTGTGCATGTGCGCGTTAGTCCTTGAACTTTCATTTCCTTTCATTTTGGTCCTTGTTCACTTATTTATTCCAAATTACGCCATATCCATAGAATTGCCATCTAAATCAAAATATGAATGTAATGAGTACATTTTGACTCCAATTAATCATATGAGCACATAAAATAAGGAGGGAAAATTATGTATTTTACATTCCTATCAAAAAATCCCCCACACTTGGCTTTTACTCGTCCTCGAACAAAACACAATTTTAGTTTCCTAAAACACCCCGGTCATAATGTCATGAACATAGAACAATCAAATGTTTCAAAACGTATAACACATCATAAATAAACATTCTCACATAACTCATAATCAATTAGCTAGCATTTTCATATGAAGATGGAATAAACCAAACATGTAGACCCTCACGGATATAAGCACTCAACTCTCGTGTATTTAAAAGGTAAATGTTTCACTCAAGTTCATTCCAATCGAGATGACCTACCATATGCTTGCGTATCTTTTCATTTGTCACCACTTAGATCACATGATTTACAAGAATCATAAGGATTTTTCAAGGGTTGAACGTGGCTTAGGGTCAAGGTGAGAAATATTTGGGTATGT
>CAIGRO010117962.1:0-16832 GCA_903798355.1 Fraxinus baroniana | reverse complement strand
TTATTATCCGTCCCACCATTTTTTTTATGGCAGTAATTATGTCTATTGGAAGGTTAGGGTGGGAGCATTTTTAAAATCCATAGATGAGCATATCCGGCTTAGTGTTGTGAATGATTGGGCTGTACCTAGTTCTATGATTAATAATGAAGTAATCCCCATTCCCATTGTGAATTGGATTAGGGCGAACTGAGATAAATGTAACTCGAACAGTAAAGCCTTACATGCCCTATTCATGATAGTATCTCCGGAAGAGTTTAGACGAGTATCTATGTGTGAGGTAGCCAAAGAGGTTTGGAATATCCTACAAACCACACATGAGGGAACTTAGGTGGTTAAGTTTCTATATTGTAGATGTTAACCAGTAGGTTTGAAGAAATTCAGATGAATGAAGATGAAACATTTGATGATTTTTATGTGAGTTTAAATGACATAGTAAATTCTAGTTTCAACTTAGGTGAGAGAATCCTAGAGCCTAAGAAAGTCAGAAAAATTCGTAGATCCCTACCAGAAAGGTTTAGACCTATAGTCACGACAACAAAGAAGAGTAAGGACTTATATTTCATTAAGATTGAAGAGTTGGTTGGTTCTCTTTAGATTTGTGAACTTACATTAGTTAAACCTACAAATGATAAGTCATTGGCCTTAAATACTGTGAGGAATAGTTATAGAGAGTCATCGGATTCAGATTCTCCTAATGAAGAGGAGTTAGCTTACTTTACTTAATTTACTTCTACTTTAAATATAATGATTGAGATCGAACTTCGTGTATCAACATATGTTTAATATTCATATTTTATTAATCTAATTATTTACGAAAATAAGGAACTAAAGATAAGCAACAAATCTTTACATTAATCAAATCAAAAGGCACTAGAATCACGAAACAACAATTTTTAACGTATTTTAATCATCAATTACCCGTTGATACTCGATTCTTGTCAAGGTAGAAAATCAATGATCCAGTTATATTCAACAATTCTCTCTCAATTGTTAATTAATCATATATTTATATAGGAATTTATTTTTTATTAATTAAATTGCGAACATGTAAATGAGTATTAATGCACAATGGTCATCTCATAATGATTTCATTGAGTATATCTAAAAATTTATTGCAAGCAAAATAAATCATTTTCCGTGCGAGATTCGCAAGCGTATGTGATCGTTGATAAGTAATACGTGATGAGTACGTGTACCGTCCCACGAGGAATACAATCAATCAAGTGTACTAGTTTCTAATCGGATTCAAAGTAAGCAAATTTGAATTATGTAAGTATATGAAATGAGGGTGTTGGATTACGAATCTACTTATAATTATTTAGTTCAATTCTCTATTATGTAGCTAGTATTATTCATGCATTCTTGACAATTGATAATTCTACAGTAATTAATGCTCTTTTTCAAGGCAAGTTAAATCTATTATAATCACGACTAGAATGTATTTCTATTCCGAAGTCGAATGAATTGAACGCATTTAATTTCACAATTATTTCAAAAATTGCACATGTGATAAACATTATTCCTAATATCTATTGCATGTATGTTAATCAAGAAGTGGTCTAGACCTATTGTGAGCATTCCAACACTACAACAAACAATTATATATTTAATTAGTGATCAAGCAATTAAATAATAAAATTACGCACTCAAGGTTAATCGAGAAAAACAAGAACTTAACTAACTAATTGTCTTAAATTAAAAATAAATAATATAATATTTCATTTTTATCCAATACATGAGATGAACTAGCATATCTTGTTGTTATGTAAATTACACAAAAATATTTGGAAAAACATCACCCATAATGGAAAACAACGTTTGGAAAGTGAAAATAAATTTCTTCTTCGTTAATCTTCAACCCGGACTTTGAATCTCCAATAAATTGTATTAATTACCTTTGAATCTTGTGCTAGTTTCCTTTTTGTGGTGAAAGATAGGGTTTTGAAATATGATTTTATTTTGTCCGTTCCTTGTTCATTAAATAGTAGGTTGAATTTGATTTCCATAAGAATTTGGATCAAACTAAGAAGTTGGGCCATTCAGGCCCCCTCGCGCGCCACATAGTTCACTGCGCTCACCGCTCATTTGTTTTGCTCTCGGTAAAGGGAATCCAAACCTGCCCACGGGAGAAAATTGGCTTGTGAGCGCACATCGTTATAGTAAAGTTCTACTTGTTGTAGTTTGGTCCCTGAATTCATTCTTTAGTCATGTTGGTCCCTTTTCGTATCTTCTTGATCATCAATCATCGAAATCCATCTAATTGACTCTAACCTCTCTCCAATTATCTATAGTAAGTCCGAATCCGCTAATAGCACTTTACGATTTAGTCTCTAAAATTTGGATTAATTCCACTTTAACCAAATTTCTACTCCTTTTGCTAATTTCATCGTTTTTAATCGAAATAAACCTAACAAACAAAATATATACCAAACTAAGACTCAATTTATTTAAAATAACAACAATTGCTCTAGTTTAACATCACAGATAAGTGTACATAATACACTTATCAAACATCCTCAAATTTGAACAATAAAATAAAAATTAACTACACGAATTTTCACAAATAACTTGGTCACAAAATAACAATTGTATGTGTGAAAATGTATGTAAAGCATCATAAAGTCATAACTTAGCTTCAAATAGTCACGAATTTAACTGTACATTTTATGTAAAGCATCATAAAGTCATAAACTGATTTATTTCCTGACCTTCTATGACCAAATGTTTTCTTTCTTCGCCTATAAGATACACACCTCCAAACTTCATTCTTTTCACTCTTTCCCTAATGTTTGATATAATGTTGAATTTTAATATAGCTTTCGTTTGGAGCCCCTTTTTACCTAAAAGAATGCGTTCTTTTGTCCTGTCAAAACTATTTGCTACAGTGAAATGACATAATTTGAAATTGAATTACTTTTACATTTCCATTTTTGTCCATCCACCTTCCGTGATCTTTTGTCAAATAAAATGAAATAAAGATCTCCACTTGCATATATTCCACAGTTAACGTGTACGTACGCACATGCAAGTGTATTTTGGTCGCTTTGAAAGGTGTACACATCTCGGTCATATGTATATTGTCCTTTGCTTGGCTTCAAATAGTCACGAATTTAACTGTACATTCCAAAAATTATTAAGGTCGACAATTGCATCGAATTATTTCTTCATGTTCGTACGACACTAGACATTTTCAAAATGTTATATTTCGTAAAAATTACATTGTCATTGTTGTGCCATATAATCGAGAAGCCAGTCTCACTCACTTCGCTGTATTTCAGGTGATTTCATTTCAACATGCATTTCGTCTTTGACGTTAGGTAGGTCCACCTCGTACAAACCATCATCTGTTTCTGCTCTAATAAAAGCCTCGTCCACAACTCCAGAACGACATAAAATATTATAAATGCCCATCATAGCGACAACAACAACAACTTGGTTTTGAAACATATAGCTAGGCATACGATCAAGGATTTGCCATCTTAGCTTCCACACACCAAATGCTCATTCAATGACTTTTTGTAGGATGAGTGCCTGTAGTTAAACCTCTTACGATCATTCTGAAAATGACGACGACGACCTGTTCCATCATCGTGGAACTTTTGAAAACAATACAATATATATAATCCTTTGTAAGGGGCCATATAGCCACGTTGATGAGCAAACCCGGAGTCAACCAAATAATACTTACTCAGCATTGGTAATGGGAAATAAGTTTCAGGACTATATATAGCACGAACTAGTATTCGAACATCGTGCATATTCCCAGTGGTACCAGCAAGCACGAACGTGAAACACAAATTAAAATCACATGCGGCCAATACGTTTTGCATCGGCACTCTTTTTTGGCATATAAAATTCACCCACTCGTGACATGGTAGCACAACTTTCACATGCGTTCCATCAATAGCACCAATGCAATCTTGAAATGAAGGATGCTTAGTCGGGTTCGGCTTGTGGAGGTCTTCACCGTCGTTGTAGTCTGGTCTTGGTTGTATGAGACATGCCAATAAGGCAACGACGACATGGAGAACCTCCTTGAAATAATGGCATATTGTTTGCAACGAACGATTGAAAATCATTGTCACCCGTCTGTATTCCTTTTCACACGCTAATATACATAAGAACATTCCAATGCTCGTATATATCGATCTGCTAGCTATAGCGTAAGCCATATTTCTCACACATAATATGTGCAAATTGTCGCAATAGTTGTGGTTACATTTGGAACTCTTGATAGCACATTTTGTTTTTATCTTTCATCGCTTCCTTCATAAACATGTAGCCATTTCTTGAAGAGGAAAACCATCGGATACGATGTCGTTGTTTGCGATAGTAGCTACTGGCGTCTCTTACTATGATTCGATAATACGTAACCTATGTCGTTATCTTATCTGCCAGTTGGCTAAGAAACTCATCATCATCGACTTCTTCTTTGTCATCAGAGCTCGATAGAAGCATACAATTGAAGTTGAGATCATCAATTGTGAAATTGAAGAGTACCAAATGTTTGCAATAGTGCAAAGATTTCTTACTAACATAGCAACTTCACATGTCATTACTCTTGTGTCCAATGTAGTAATTTACATAGAGTAAACAATTTTTGAACATGTTTCTTTTGATTGACAATTCAATGCAAGTTGTGCCAAAAGGTTTGAAAAGAAAGGATGCATGTACTTTGTGGGCATGTGAAACCTTTTTGTTGCTATTCGAATGGGGTTCCAAAAAAAAGTTGTATGTTCATTGCAGGAGTTGCTTCCATCATGCATGCACTATTTAAAAAAAAAATTCAAGTTAAATATTTGAAAAGAAAACTCAATAAGTTAATCCCATGCATGGCAGAAAATAAGTTAATCCCATGCATGACAGAGCATAATGTTACAGTGAACAATAAAGGTACAATACCAACTGTAATTGTCTGCACGAATTACAAAAAAAAAAATTAAATAAAACAAGGTGGTAAAGTTGGTTGTTAGACAAATTAATGGAGAGACTTGTTATGCTCATTAAACTGCCATTCAATTCACTCAAACTTTTCATCTTCGTCTTGAATGACGCCTAGCATATCTCCATAGCGCTTCTGTGCTAGAAGCGTATAGGTGTAGAAGTATAAGGGAGTGCGTCGCTTGAGCTTTCCTGCTGCAAGCAACTCTTCAGCACATGAAACTCCATCATTTTTACCCAGCGCCATAATGGTGTTTATATTTGCCGCCACTTCCTCGACGGCACTATTATCCCAATAAACTGAAAAAGACAATTTTTGAGCAGAAACTTTCTTCTTCTTCCCTTTTTCATACTCATCTCCAACTTCCTCTTCTCAATGCTTCTGGTATTCGAAACGTGTATGCTTGAAGTACAATTTTATTTGTCTATCTCATCGCTTAAACCAATACTCTCCCATCAACAGGGATTGCATCCCTTTGGTTTTCAACTGCACTGTTCTTAAACAAATTAAAGCACATACAACATAACTTGGTTGGGGTAACTGCAAACTTGTCACCGTCATAGCTATCGTCAAAAAACTGACGATATCGAATGTAGATTTCATTGACATTCTTGTCTTTAAAGTCCTTGTAGTCCTTATTCTTCTGCAATTTCATTTTCACAGTTGTTCAAATTTACGTGAAGGGGATATCATAATGTTACATCGTCAATGACACATCACAAATCTGAGAATAACTGATTTAAACTATGTCAGAAGCAAGTTACAACAGATATAAAATTTCCAACATTATCAAGGGAACCCGCAAGAGTGAAAAGGGAAATACTGGGAACTATTTGAAAGATAATAATTACTGCAAAATTAGGAATGCTCAAATGAGCATCAATCTTCTAAGCGCGATAGTAGTCCAAAGTCAACAGGTTGAATTATGATTAGAATACAAGCAAAGTAGATTATGCTGCTACCAGTAGTTTCAACTTCAATAGTAAGTGATACCCTCTTCATCCCTTGTTCTTCTATGTCAATAGTTGTTTATTAAATTTTCTAGATCGCTAATAAACCTATCATGACGTTAACATGAAACGAAGTTTCATAACGTAATAGATATAATAGTTAAATAACACACATCATTTAGAGGATAATTTCGCTAAAAAGTCGTAGAGAATATAAGATGACTGATCACTTGCAGTGAGAAGGTTATAGAAAATTCTATAAGGTTATCACAATTGTGTTGTTTCTTGCACGCTTTTAGATTTTTGTGTCATTCTGCCTAAAAAAGCCATAGTGCTAGTAAAAGCCCGTATACATTTGGCCCTGTTTGGAAACCAAATTATGATTACCAAGGTAATTCCTGTAATTAGATTCACCTCCAAACTAATCATCTATAAAAATGTTACTTCCCCTGCCAAGCTTCTAAGTTAAACATCCTTACAATTTTCATCTTCTAGTTTATAGCGTAAAATATTTTTCTTACATTTTGAAGAGCCCCAGAGTTCCATCATACTAATAGAGTACCAATTTAGACCAAAGCAGACATGAAAAATTCCAAAATTGAACTCACACTTCGTCCACATTGAACATGAAAAACTGAATTCCCAACAGTAATTCAAAAACCACACCTTCAATTTTTTGGTCAACCATTCCTCGGATGCTACAATTCGACCCTTTGACCGGTTGTATTCTAACCCGGTATAATCCAACAATTCGGTGAGACATTTATGTTCTCGACTCATTGCATCCCAATGGTTACGATGTTTGAGTTTGCTTCAATTATGACCGGAGACGTAGTTAAACAATGTGATAACACGTTCCAACCCGTGTTTCGTGAAACACTTGCGATGTCAATGGCCTTCAACAATAGCAATTTTACAGGTCACTATAATCTAACATATTTTTGGAGGCTTCAGCGTTTGGGTACTCCTCAACAGTGATTGATGAACCCAGACCATGAACGTCACCTATATGCAGGATTACCAAATGGAGTTGGAAAAAAAAAACCCAACGAAATGTGGTAGCAGCGAAGGTTCCTAATTTTTACCTGAGAATTGAATAGGTCCATAACTTGGGAGAAGGGGTTGAAGAGGCGGTGGCAACGAGATTGCAATTGGACTGGCCAATTTTATGGAGGCATGCCGGTTAAGCAGTAGTTGTAATATCCGTCACCAAATTGGGCTTCTGGTCATCGTTTACAAGTGTTTCGGAGTCTACAATTTGCAGTGAAGTCATTTCCAATTCAAGATCTAATCCCAACGAAGTGTGGTTCAACACGAAAGAAGGCACCGATTGACGTAGAGATATCTACAGGGCGGAGATTTCACTATTGGCTGCAAGCATGTAAGGGGAGCTGAGAGATACTTTTTTAGAAGGGAAAGATGTGGCCACATGGTTTGGGTTAAGAGTAAAGCTGGGACTTGTTTATTCTTGTGCCTTTGTTTGCACAGTGACAATGTACTTGTTGTCAGGTTCTACTACTCCAACATTTGATTTTCTACTACAAATTCAAACAAAAATGTAGCCCAAACAGGGACATAATACTAATCCTCACTTTCTCTAGTTTTGTTAGATTTTACTAATTGCAGCCCAACACTTCAACAAATGAGGATTCTCTTTATGTTTTATTGTTTCAACCTCTAAAAATCAATTAAGCTAATAATCTCTTGTCAAAAGTCTAAGGGTCTGTTCTCTTTGCCGTTTCTAAGCCGTTTTCTATTTTTGATTTTTCAAAATAGTGAAAACGCATTTTCTTTTCTATTTCCAAAAATGTGTTTTTGAAAACAAGTTTAAAATTTACAAACAACAAATTTGTCGTTTTAGGTGTTTTCAATTATAACTTGGTCAAAATGTTTAAAACGTGTTATCGTTGTTTTCAGTTACTATCACTCCCAAACCTATCATTTTCCTTCTTCTCTCTCTCTCTCTCTTTCTCTCTCTCCCCTCTCCTCTCTCTACCTCCCTTATCTCTTTCTTCTCTCTCTCCAACGACGTCGATGATGACGGCGAATGACTAGAACATCCTTCGTCGGCACCGATGTCGTCTCCATCAATTAAGATAGCCAAATTCGATTCACCGAACTTGATTTTGATTCCAAAACCTATGCTTGTTTATCGTCCCCCCTCGATTCCGAATATCCATGCTGAAGCTCCAATTCTTGGAAGGTCCATATCTAAGCGAGAACGAGCAGCTTTAGTTTCGATCCCTAAAGTACAAAACTCGGGCCCACCACATCCTTTCAATTTGCCATCAAGTTATTTATTTATTGCTGCTGAGCATGAGGGTTGTTTTGGATCTAGTTTTGGTGTGGTTTTAGGGGTCGGATGGTGGTGGTGCTAGCTGTGGTGCTGGTGGTGGTGATCTGTGCATACGATGGTGTGCGGTGGTTTGTTATTTTCGATGGTGATCTCTGTCTGCTATAGTGTGTATGGAGATGTTGCTGGTTCTAGTGCGGTAGGTGATACATGTGGCGGTGGTGTTGGTGGTTGTGGTGGTCACGATGGTAGTAGGCGTTGGTGTGCGGATGTTTTATCATTGTGATATTTAGTGTAGCCATTTCGTCGTTGCGGTGGTGGTGTTGGCAGTGGTGCTACTAGAGGCAAGTGGTGATGTGGTAGTCACCATTATAAAGAAAGAGAACACATTTTCCAATTTTTTATTTTTGAAAACAATTTTTTCAAAGTGACAAAAAGAATATATTTTTAAAAATTTCAAAATGGACACTCAAAACACAAAACTCAAAATGAAACACGAAGAGAACATCCCCTAATTTTCTCAAATGAGTATTTGGGGCTTAATCAAGATGTAGAAATTTCTTTTTTTAAACTTCTCTCCATTAAAATTTCTAAATGACCTTTGTAGCGAGCTTTCGGTCGATGACTCATAAATCAGATGACTATTGGGCGGCAGGTTTTTAGATACCCTTGCAGGCTTAATCACTTGAATCATAAAGGTTACAAAGAGAAGCTTTAGAATGTAACAATTTTTTAGGTAATGATTAGTGCAATGCCTCATATTAAGCACTTATTCTCAAAAAACAACCTCTAACTTAAGATTTTCACCTAATTTTCATCTTATTAGCTTTAGACAATCCACACAAAATTTAGCGCATATGGAATCCTCATTTATCTCAATGTCTTTCTACAATAGCTCAATCACTCCAAACTATCCTAGAATTGGTTTAAGGATGTACAATATAATGGTTGTTCAAGTTATGCATCTAAGGTCCATTTCTTTCTTCACCATGCAAAACATAAATCTCGTGCTCAAAAAAATATCAAATTCCACATAAATAAACCAAGAATGAGATTTACATAATCCCTCACTAAAGCTTATCCATCATTTGCTACTGCCCTCGACTGATCTGGAGTGAGGTGGTAATGGATTCGAAACCTGATCCGGATTTTGATTTTCTGCCATTTCCATTACTTCCCTCTATAAACTTCTTCATTGCCCGAACGTTCTTTCGATTTCGGGATCTATTGGAAAAAGTTCGATCTTGTCAGATTATTGTATAAACTATGCTTTTTTGAAAAGAGCAAAAAGGGTGTAAAACAAGTAAAATGTCCAAATCTAAAAATAACTAATAAACTTAAATTAAATAAAATATTCCCTCTCAACGGCGTAAAAAAGCTGTTCGTGCGAAACCTCTAGCGTATAGGATCATTGATAAGTAATACGTGATAAGTACGTGTATCGTCCCACAAGTAATAAAATTCAATCAGGTGGACTAGTCCCTAATCATATTCAAAGTAAGCGAACAAAAAATATTTATGGTATTTATTTATTCTAAATTAATCTACAGAAACTTGTAAAACTCGAATTTTATATGAATTTAGAATGAGTGCATTGGATTACGAATTCACTTATTATTATTATTATTATTATTATTATTATTATTATTATTATTATTATTATTATTATTATTATTATTTTTATTATTATTATTTATTTCTATTCTCACTGACGTAGCTAGTATTATTCATGCATTCTTGACAATCGATAATTCTATTGTAATTAAGTCTCCTTTTTAAGACAAATTAAGTCTATTCTAGTTATGACCCGATCTANCTTGACAATCGATAATTCTATTGTAATTAAGTCTCCTTTTTAAGACAAATTAAGTCTATTCTAGTTATGACCCGATCTATTCTTAGTCCGAATTTGAATGAATAGAATGCATTTAATTTCACAGTTATCTCAAATATTGCACACGTGATAAACATTATTCATAATATTTATTGCGCACGTATGTTAATCTAGTAGTGTTCTAAACCTATTGTGAGCCTTCCAGAACTACAACAAATAAATATATGTTTAATTGATGATCAAGCAATCAAATAATAAAATTATTAATGGAAGATTAATCGAGAAAAAACAAGAATTTAACTAACTACTTGTCTTAAATTAAAAATAAATAATAAAAGACTTCAACTTCATCCAATACATGAAAAGAACTAGCCTAGCATATTGTTATGTAAATTAAACAAAAAGATTTGAAAAATTCACCCGAAATGGAAAACAATCATTAGAAAGTAAAAAACCAATTTTTTCTTCTTTAATCTTTAACCCGAATTCTGAAATAGTAGATTGATGGAGAATGTGTTATTAATGCGATGAAAAATAGGGTTTGGATATTTGCTTTTGTTCTAGCCGTCCCTTTATGTTAAATAGTAGGTTGAATTTGATTTCCATAGGAATTTGGATCAAACTAGGAAGCTGGGCCATTCAGGCACAGAAATGGCCCCGTTTGCGCTACATAGTTCACTGCGCGTATATCGCTCATTTGTTTTGCTCTCCGTAAATGAAATTCAAGCATGTGCGCGGGCAAGAGAATTGGTCTGTGTGTGCGCATGGTCATAGTAAAGTTCTATTTGTTGCAGTTTGGTCCCTGAATTCATTCTTTAGTCATTTTGGACCCTTTTTGTATTTTCTTGATCCTCAATCTTCAAAATCTAACTTATTGACTCTAACCTCTCTCCAATCATCGATACTAAGCCCTTATGAACTAATAGTACTTTACGAGTTAATCCCCAAAAGTTGGATTAATTTTCACCTTAACCAATTTTCTTCTCCTTTTGTCCAATTTCATCGTTTTTCATCGAGATGCACATTTCAAACAAAATAAATACAAAACTAAGCCTCAATTTATTTAAAATAACAATAATTGATCTAGTTTAACGGCACAAATAAGTATAATCATAAATATGTTCTAATGGTGATCAATAATAAAAATCAACTTAAAAATTAAAAATTAAACAAAAAGTAAGTAATTAGTCAAATAATTTGTTATATCTATAAATTACAAGACATGCACAAGACGAAGCGGGTCTCACATTGATCGACTCAAAATCAATTATGTCAATTGGATTGTGTCAATTAAATCAAGCAACCTTTTATTGTGCGCGAACTTGGGTCCGTTCTACTCCTCATCTAGACACATTCTCTTTCTTTATATATATGTGTGTTCATTTTTGCATTCGAGGTATGTTCTCAAAACCCTAGCCAAATCCCCCTCACCCATCTCTCTTGCACTCATTCTATTCCGTTTCCGGTCCACCCCTTTGCTTCCTAAATATGTGTTCTAGCATACATGTGATACCTAGGTGGACGAGTAGGAGGCTGGATTTGTTGATTACATATCTCGTCGAATTTCGGGATCTATAGAATTAACAAGGCTTCATCATTAATCATGGCTACAAAGGATTTTGTATATCATGTTTTAATTACACAAATATAAAATAAATAATGAATACATAATTCAAATAATTTGGAAGAATAGATGAGTACAGCCCTTATTTATTTGAACTATGCATTTATTTTGTAATATTATAAATTTTGAGATTTAATAAATATTAAATTTTCATTCAAAATAACTATATAGATTACATTGTATTTGAATATTGGTAAAATAACATAACAAAAATAAAAAATAAAAAAATAACAATACTAGCAATTAAAATAACAATACATTGTGTTTGATGTAGATTTTTATAGAATAGGTCTTATGAAAAGTGATACCTTTGAAGAATATATAACTAAAAAGTTAGGGTCCACATAAAATATTATTTTATTGAGAGAATATATAACTGAAATTAGTTTCAAAATAATGAGTTTTTAACAATTTGAACAAACTTGAGTTAAGCGAACTCGAAGATTACTATTCTTGAGGTCCATAACATCATCTATAAAGCCGAAATTAAACAAAAGTATAAAAAACAATTTTAATATAAAATTTGGTAAATCGGGTTTAAGCTCCTATTTGGTACCGATTAAAATTCAGATTTTAATCTAAATCAAAGTCAACAATCAATTTTAATAATATATTTATTGGATTCCACAACTTTCGAATTACATATTGAATCGATTTTTATCAACATTTTCTAAAAATATTATTTTAATCCCCACGAAACAAGGGCTAGTGTTAAACACTAACATTGATCTGTGACGAAAAAAATACAACACAATAAGCATGACCACAACTCCATCTTCTCCCATACTGTTCTTGAAATTTGTACATTTTGATTATAAACTTCACCGGCTTAGTTGAGGTGGTATGACACGTAACGGAGTAGGTTTTAGTTGGAAAAGTTTCGGATTTTCCCAATACAGACTTTGTTAGAAATTCCAACCTGTTGTGTATTTGGGTCGTTTCTTGATCACTATAAGATCTGCCACTGATTTAATGTACTATTCACTCATTTGAGCCTTTGCATTTTGAATTAACTGAACTGCATATGACAATGGAGCAGTGCATAAAATTCTGGCAGTGGATACTGCTGTCGAAGAAACGAAAGCATTGCCGTACTATCATCTTTCTCTAATTCAGAAATAGCATTTAGAAATTGCGTCATCCCATAAGCATCTGCCATAGTGTGATTCAATCGGATTCCCAAAGCAAATCCACCACAGATGAATCTGGTTACCTGCATTTAGGATTAATTTAAATAATTCATTTCAGTACGTATAAGCTACTTAATATCAGCCATAATATTCTAAAACATAAATTTCAAGTGCTTATTGTAAGCCATTAAAAGTAAATGTTATGTTTTAGATGAGTTGTTCAGCTTAATATACAGCATACACACTCTCGCGGTTCAAATCATACAGTCACCTATTTGATGAAAGTAATGAATTCAACGCCCACATTAAGAAGTATATGTACATTTATATACCTACATACCTGTGGGGTAGTATGGCCTTACAGTATAGTTTTGTTGTAATAAATAAAATTATTCATAATCAACGCACAAGGATTGACGTAATGTACTTGAAATTTATAGTGTTAATTATTTCGGTATTTGAGTTTATGATTTGTTCTTACAGTAGAAATAATTGAATGATAATACTAGTACAGTTGGAGTGTAATCAATCGACCACGTCCAGTTTAATTTTATAGCATGATCGTACGGAACATAAATTTCACTTGATAGTCCGGTCTATTATCTAAATTATAAACAATTGTTTACATCTTCTCGTTAATTGAATGATATTTTGAACATGAAACAGATGGTACAAAAAAGAGAATCCTATAACATATAAAAAAAACACTTGAAAAATTTTTATTTTACAGTCTGAACAATGACTTCTTTGTCTCCATTAAGTTATTTCATTGTCTGAAAGAAATGAAACTTATAAGTAATTGTAATAAGGTCCACCATTCCTGTCAATCATATATTTTCTAAGGGCTACCGAAATTTCAAGGGGCCTCCATTACTGAATGCTATAGAATTGATAAATCAGTACGACTTTTATGTGATACATGCTACCATTTGGCATTTAGAAAGCAACAAGGAAAAATGGACCAAAAATTTTGAATTGATGGGGTCCAATAGGTAATGAAATGAAATGTCTCACAAAACTTAATGGTCAATGATTCAATAAGATCAATTATATTTCTGCAAAATGTGAACAGATTTTTAGCATGTTCGGCAAAGATTTTTGAAGTTTATAAGTTGGTCAAACAATATTTTTAACCACACGTTTAGGACCCACAACTTTATCTACTTTAAAACCACAAATATTTTGGGACCCATTCTTTATAAGCATATAAAATCTTTGCCAAGACACTTCATAAATAAGTGACAACGAGACTTAACATAAGACCTTTTAGAATATGGTAAAATGAGTGTTTAAGCACGTTTGGTCTTGTTCAGATACCATCATCTAAAAGCTTAAGTTGTTACATAAAGGACAAATTGATTTCTATAAAATTACTTCTTTTGACGTTCCTCATAATAGGACTCTAAAAGTAAAAAACACTCTACAACATTGGCATCACATTCAATCTTTAATTTCAGTAGTCAAATGACATTGATATTACTTCTTGGGCATGTAAAATAAATATGACTCAATAAATAGAGTTACCACACATGACGGGTTATGCTATGGGTACATAGCCCATAACATAAGGATGTTCATAATGGACACATGGAAACTCCTATTGGGAGGGTGCCTATTATGGGAAATGCCCCCATGATAATATATTGAAGCTATTTTTATTGGGTTTTGACCATTAAAAACATAACATTTTCATATTCCTATTTACAATTTTCTATTTCTTAAAGGTATTGGCCATATTCAAGTAAATAAAAAGTAGCTATTTTTAATTCAAGTTTGCACCCCAATACTTTTTCAAATTCTCCAAAATATTGTTGTCGATGAGCCATGTCACGTGGCAGGCTGGTAATTAGGCATATGAAATTGTCATAATTTCAAGACTTTTTTTTAACTCAATTATGACCCACACCTATAACGTAAATTAAGCAAACACTAAAACAAAAATAGTCTTTGCAACATTAAAAAGACAACATTTGACTAATGTTGCCAAAATGGTCTTTTGACAACGTTTTAGTAAGTGAATGTTGTCATTTGTATTAATAAATGAGTTTTGACAACTATCTTATACCATTTTACTCACAAATTGCACGTTTGGTCTTGTTCGGATACCATCATCTAAAAGCTTAAGTTGCTGCATAAAGGAAAAATTTATTTCTATAAAATTACTTCTTTTGACGTTCCTCATAATAGGACTCCAAAACTAAAAAACACTCTACAACACTGGCATCGCATTCAATCTTTAATTTCAATAGTCAAATGACATTGATATTACGTCTCGGGCATGTAAAATAAATATGACTCAATAAATAGAGTTACCACACATGACGGGTTATGCTATGGATACGTAGCCCATAACATAAGAATGTCCATAATGGACACATGGAAACTCCTATTGGGAGGGTGCCTATCATGGGAAATGCCCCCATGATAATATATTGAAGCTATTTTTATTGGGTTTTGACCATTAAAAACAAAACATTTTCATATTTCTATTTACAATTTTCTATTTCTTAAAGGTATTGGCCATATTCAAGTAAATAAAAAGTAGCTGTTTTTAATTCAAGTTTGCACCCCAATACTTTTTCAAATTCTCCAAAATATTGTTGTCGATGAGCCATGTCATGTGGCAGGCTGGTAATTAGGCATATGAAATTGTCATAATTTCAAGACTTTTTTAACTCAATTATGACCCACACCTATAACGTAAATTAAGCAAACACTACAACAAAAATAGTAATGCAATATTAAAAAGGCAACATTTAACAAATGTTGCCAAAATGATCATTTGGCAACATTTTAGTAAGTGAATGTTGTCATTTGTATTAATAAATGAGTTTTGACAACGTTTTTTAGAAAAATCTTGCAGTAGACACCTTTAACAACGTTTATTGAGTGTTGCGGAAGGTTTACCTTTAGCAACATTTATCAAACGTTGAGAAAAATCTTACCTTTTGTAACGTTTGATAAACGTTGCTAAATGTGACTTTCAACAATATTTCATAAACATTCATACGTTGTTAAAGGTGACTTTTCGCAACGTTTACCAATATCCCCAATTCTAGATCATAGAAATTTATAGTATTCATGTTTTCGTGCGACAAGAAACCCTCAAAACCCTTCGAGCAGCCGCGCCGGTGGCATACGGACCCTCTCCGACTTGAATCAGTCCTCTGGACATGACTTGGACAGCGACTCTGATGGCCTACAGGAGTACTACACAGGAAAGAGCAAAAAACCCTATAGTCTCGTTAGTGATTCTACTAATCATTAGTTTTTCGTTACATTTATGGTCGAATGGAAGTGAGTGTGTGTGTGTGTGTGTGTGTGTGTCATTTGGGTCTTGATTTTGTGTAGGATGTGATTAGGGTTGTTGTAAATTGGGTTTTTCTACAACGGGAAAAATGTTTAATTGGATTAAATTGTTTTTGTGTCATCTAGGCATGATTTTGAGTGGGTTATGATTAGGGTTGCTATGAATTAGGTTTTCCTGTTATCTGTTCTCTTTTCCTTTTGTTTCTCCTATTTGAGATCAATACTATGGCATTGAATTTTCGATCTAAGATCCCGATTATATATTTTAAAAAGTTTGAAAATGAATATTTCTATATGTAGTTGAAGAATATACACATTTAAATTATTGAACTTAAGTTGTACGTGGGGCAATTTTTATGAAGTATGTATTAATGTTGATTTCAAACATTTATAAAATCGTCATTAGATAAGAACAAATTCCCGATGCTTTTATGTTTTTATTCTTCTATTAGGGAAAAAAATGGGTTTCTTGTTTACACTGAAAATTACTTGTCTTGGCAGACTTATATTGGGCGGACCCAGCTCAAGCCCAGTGCAGGCATCTACCTGCACTGGACTTTGGGCCGCCCCAAATTTTCAACAACCCAATACTTAAAAAAAAAAAAAAAGTTAGGCCAATTGAAGCCCTGCAAATTGCAACCCATAACCATTACAATATGCCCACATCAATAGAGAATTGAGAGTCTGAGTCTGAGATCGTGAGACGTCCCTGCAGCCACGCCGTCGCCACACGCCCCTGCACCTCTTGGT
>CAIGRO010117936.1:0-10684 GCA_903798355.1 Fraxinus baroniana | reverse complement strand
TAGAGAGCCCAATAAGCCCACAAAATCTATTCTTACTGTGATTATCGAAAAATTGATTTGGGATGATTGCAACTTCCATGATACTAAACTAATTAATAGAAAAAATAGTCATTCTTATATCATTTTTACTTAGCAATCGCCTACAAATGACATCTCATCACATATTCAATTTTCTGCAGAAGGTTTTCGTTGACGACCTCAGTGCTCTGCTTAATTCCCCATGTTTCTTTGTATCGAGTATTGCCCTGCAACTTTTTGCAGTCATTGTTGTGCAGTCGATATATATCAAGAACAAATCTCAACTTCTCTGCTTCCTGGGAAATGCTTTATACTATCCTTTTCAATATTTTTGTTACCCTGTTCGGTGTTTAACATATTACATACTTTACCATTTACATGGTCTTTTATTGAACCATGCCCTGTTACTGAGTTACTGATTCTGCTCGTCATTAGGAGTCTCCATGCTGCCTCGACAAAATCTTTCTTTTGTTATTGGGAAAAAAGTTTGGTGGTGTTCAATTTGTCAACTCTTGCTGAATGGCTGTGTCTTTCCTCCTATAGACCATTTTCTTTTAGTTTTTCTTCAATAATGGAACTCATCTTTACTATGTTTCCGTAATAATGCAATCTTAGAGGTAGTAAATATGCGATTATCATGGCAGAAGAAAGTATCTTGAACACCCCAAGTTCTCACCTTCTGGAGTATCTTATGATCTCGATAGGGAACCATATTTTTTTTTTTTCTTTATCAACTCGTTTCAGTTGGCCCTAATTCAAATTATCTACATCCGCCACTGACTCATATCATTGTTTACGTTTTTTTTTTTTTTTTTTTATCTACTCCACCCTAAAAGTAAATAAGGTGAATGAAATTATGAAAGAAAGGAATGATCTAATGTTTTAACAACAAAAAGATAATCAAATAAATTGTCAAAAGGTATTATTTACTCAATATGTCCAATAGAGCGTTCGTATCATTTTTTTCCCCCGTCATGCTAGACGGGGAAAATTATTTTGAAATAATTGAAATATTGCTCCTCGTCATCTGAAAATAATACTATTGCTTATTGATTACATATAAAATCACTCGTTGCTTGCTTTTATTTTTTACAATCAAACACGCATAGTTGGTTATTAATAGCTTTTCAAGAAACGTCCGAGTCAAAATATGACTTTCAAATTAAGTTTTGAATTAGTAGATGATACCAAAGAGAGTTATGATGCTACAACAGAAAAGAAAGAGACTCATAAAATAATAAAGACAAATACAGTTTTTGAACATTTTTGTTAATCCATGATCTACAAATCTCGATCAGAAAAGAATCAAAGAGAGAGAGAGAGAAGCAAAATTGATCGATATATTTCTCAACTTATTACAAAATTACAAAATCACACCTATATATGTTTAAATTCATAAATTCATTAGCAAAGCCAGGATGGATCACTCGGTCCCTGGAAAAGATTACTATCATACAAAATTTTATTTCTTTCAATCGACTCCTTGAAATGCTGAAGTTAGACAAAAGTACATATATTTGACATCTCTGCACATGCATTCGGAAAATAATAATTTCAAGTTAAAGTACTTAAATTGTGACCTAATTTACCTTTAAAAAATTTGTAGTTTGAAATAAAAAATTTGTAGACTAATGCTTTATATTTTGCTATCGAGATATTTTGAATTTTTCAGTAAATGGTTATATTGGAATTTAAAGGTTAACTACTCGTACCTTATAAACATGATTTTATCTTGAAACCATAATCAATCTCCAGAGCATGGAACGCACTTGAATGCTCAATGAAGTGCCAAATAAGAACACCGTGACATTTTGTTCAACAAACTCAAAGGAAAAAAAAGAAAGTGTGCTGTCAATTCAATATGGCATATCACGTTCATTCACGTTCTATCTTAGAAAATTTTATAGCAGCACATACTGAAATATTTTAATCTTTAGCAGTAAAAACCACCACTAAACTAGTCAATACCTACTGCCAACACAAGTTGTAGCCACAAACATACTAAAAATGTCTCGGCAAAAACTGAAAATCATACCACAAAGAACACACTGTAGAACGGCATATGGAGAAAAATCAACCTCCCATTTAGGCAACAACTTCCTCTTCACGGAGCAGCATCTGATTAAAGTGCCAAACGCCTGACAATCCAAGCCGAAAAAATATATATAGTTATGAAAAGCAGGAAAAAAAGAGTTCATTGAACCCATGAGCATCCACCATATAAAAGATATTGAAAAATGGAACTGTTGTATCCGTACCATGTCCTTTGCCCACTCTTCTCAGCTGGGCGACGTATTCTGATATCTTCTTAATGGATTCCACCTAAGAACAAAGAAAATTCTTAGACGAGTATGTCAACATTATAGGGGCATATCCCCTCTGTATTTAAATCAGGTAAAAGAATATTTGATAGAAGATGATCCAGTACCTGCTCAGCCAAGAACTCGCTTTCAACAAAATCAGTCAACTGCACATCATTCTTTTGGGAGGCTACCTGTTTTTGAAAAGTCGAAGCATGTCAGTCTCCATTTCCCATGAAACTAATGGTATAGAATTTGGTTTCTTCATACACTAACTTCAATTTATTCCATTAAACCATTGCTACAATGTCAATGCTAATCTTATTTCATCACTTTTGTCAAGTAGACAAGAAGTTCAGAAATATGACTTACAGCATGCAAGTTTAGAAGCTTCTCATTTGTCAATTTCTCCAAAGACAGCGCAAGCTCCATAGCTGTTAAACAGAAAAGGCATTTGTCTTTAGTAAACAGTAGAAGTACAGAAAATGCAAGATCAAAAACTCCAAGTAATAGATGATAATGAGGGAAGGGAAATATGGGCATGGAATACTTTTGAATTTGTACCACATTTATAGCAGAGAGCACACTATAACTGATACAGTATAACATGATAATTTACTATAACTGCCAAAATAGTTCAACATGTATAACTTTTGAAGCATATTTGTATAAAAATAAGTACAGGACTTGTGTTTTTCTTCAATGAAAAATTGATTTAAAGAGCAACAAAAACATTCAAATTTTTATCCTTGTTGAGTTGGAAAGCCTAGTATACAAGTGCTTTTATTTTTGATCATTTACTAAGCGGACTTTTTCATAAGGTCCATTTTTAAGAGTTGAAATGAAAAAAGACCTTACTTTGGAATTCTGTCAAAAATACCTTTTTTTATATTAAGAATATTCTCAAAAGAAAGTAACCAAACAATACTTCAAAAATAGCAACATTTTATCACTTCCTTTCTTAACAGTAACTTCGAAAAAGAAAAAGCCAAACGCGGTTGCTAAAAATGTTTCTCAAAAGTATGTTTGACTTACTTTTTAGCATACATGCATTTATTGAATTGAAAATACCTTTTTGAAAAAGGATTACTCGACCTTATATTTGACCAGATCAAGTTAATGTGAATTCTGTGTGCATATGTTTTCTTCTTTTGTTCTTCTTCTCTCGTCCTTCTTTGTCGTTATAAAACACACACACACTCTCATAAATCTGACAGCCAATCTAATAACACTGTTCAATAATCATCTAAATGTCACAGAACGTGAGAAAAAGGCTGGAATTAAAAGAAGTGCAGTTTTCTACCTTCAACTTAGAAGGAAAATTTTGGGTTTATAACATATTGGCTAATGAAAGGGCACCTCCTCAGAAAGTTTCAAAAAAGGTCATTTTTCCGTTTTGTCACACTTGTGTGGTTCTTCCAAAGAAATTTCTTCATTATTCATACTTTACATTATAATAATTCCTAAGGTTACTAGCAATATTCCAAGCCATGACAGTGACAGACACACATAACAAATAAATTATATATACATGAGACACGCTCCGATTGAAAAATAGCTACCACATGCACCTGATCATCAATAGTAACAACTAAGACGTGTGCCAATGAAAAAATCTAGCTTTATTCATTTGGCAAAGTGCCATTGGACCCAAAAAAAAAAATAATTAATTAGATACCTTTAATAACCATTATCAGTGGATACAGATGACATATATCTGTAAATAAATGCAAGTTTGAAATAAATTGAAGCATAGAGACAAATTGGTCCCATTTGTTTACATCAATATTGGCTAGACAAGGCAAAGTTTCATTGGACCAAAGAACATTAATGATATAACTTTAATAAACATTATCACCTGATGCAGATGACATATATTTGTAAATAAATGCAAGTTTGAAATAAAACGAAGCATAGTGACAAATTGGTCCCCATTTGTTGATGTTAGCATTGGATAGAGGAAATAGTATACAAAAATGTAGGGATGGTAACCATTCTTTTTATAGGATAAACATAGCAATCCACAGCACAAATATCCATAGAAAATGTCTATGGATAGTATACAATTAATAGAAGATCAACATGACTCATAAAAGAACTTATTACCATATAATGCATCCCCTTTTTCGACATGGTCGAACTCAGAAAGTGGCATCAAAATTGACTGCAGCTTCACTTTTCCACCACGCTTGTTCTGGATTTCATTGAACAAACATTATTATTCATAATTTTAACAAAAAATGTGAAAAATATAAAAGAAAAATAAAACTAAGCAAATGATCAAGCACCTGATATTCCATTAATTTCTCAGCGTGGTCTCTTTCCTCTTCGCTCGACTCCTTGAAAAACCTAGGAGAAAACAAATCAGAACCCCAGATTTACATAATATTCAATGACAGAAAAAGGTTCAAATGTTATAAAGAAGTTTTGAGATTTACTTGGCGAGGCCCTTGAGGGCAACGTTGTCCCTATCAAAATAGGCAAACATGGCATGGTAGACATAGGAAACATTGTACTCCACGCTGTAATTCATAAAAAAATGTTCGAAAAAATCATTAGACTTCACAGAATTAGCATAAAATTCAAACCCGTATATAACATATTATAACCCGTAAAAATTTCTCAAAAAACCAAAAGAAAAATTTAAATCTACAGATTTCCAAAATGGAAAATAAACTGACGAAGAAAACCCACTTGATTTGTTCATTAATAGCGGCTTCACACTCATCGGCATACTTCTGTCGAGCGAGTGAATCTTGGGGAAGAGTCGGCACAAGCATAAGCTCCTTCTTCACCTCTTCAAAGGGCTCAAAAACGACGCCGGTTAAAGGCTTGTTGTTCGTGTGCTTCGTTGCACACAGCACAAACCCATTTCCCCTTTTCCCCACAAAATTCGAAGAAGAGGCAGAGGTAAACAGAGAACTCAGATTATCGCCACGGGAATTCAATAACCCAAAAGCCGGTGCAACTTTCAGAAGCATTTTCAGAGCGAATAATGTAGAGAAAAATTTCTGGAAAGTATGAGAGGGAATGTGTGTACAGGTGGATATGAAAGATTGGTTGTATGTATACTGGGAGAGAGGCGGTATGGGCCGTTGGATGGGATATAGATTGATGGTTAGGATTGAATGTGGGAAGAGGGCGCGTGGCGTCCTCGTGGAATAGTGTGGAATTGCAGAAAGTCTGGGCTTGTCCCGGAGCAAAGGAGAAAAGGTTAAAAATATTTGTTTTTTAAAAGTTGACAGCAAAATCAGTCACTAAAGTTTGATAAAAGTTCCAATATTGTCACTCTATTAGCAAAATGTTAAAAATGGGACGACAAAATGAAACCTAGAAGCCCATTTTGTTTAATTTCGATGAAAATTGCATTTTAATAATGCGTGTAACTAATTGGAAGTAAATTGATTTTTTGCTTCATCAATTATTGTCTTAACAATGTTTAGACGTGCATGGCAATAGAGTTAAAAATTATCTCAGTACTTAGTGGTGCTAACAACATATCAATGGGATTTGACGTTAATCTCACTAATAAAGTGACTAGATTGGATTTTTTTTCATAAAATTAACTAACTAATTTGAAATAAAATAGACTTTAAGAATTAACTCGAAATTTTGCTAGAGACCAAATCAGCAAATAACCCTTTAGATTTTGTTGGGTTTCAATTAATTTATAATATCTTTGGTGTAAAGCTGTCATCCAAAATATGCCAAAAAAAGTGGGACAAATTGTGTAATATTTCATTATTTGTGTGTACCTAATTCTCCAATGGTGTGAATATTTGGGGCATGTTTGGGCCGATTAAAATCTTATTTTAATTTAAGTCAAAATCAAACAATCAATATAAACCACATCTTTTATGAGTCTCACATCTTTTCAACCATACATTTTCAAAATTTCTATCACAATCCACAAAAAATCTGATTTTAATCCACACCAAACACCCTCTTGGAGTAAAAAGTTTCAACAACCACTGAACTTTGCTTACTAACATGTTATAGTCAGTGAACTTTGTTTTTACCATGAATGGTCAATTAACTTACTAGAAATCCACTCCATCCATCCATCCATCACTATGCATACACCCATTTCACATGTGACTAGACGGACTCCAACGTGGCAAGAGACGACGTAATAATGTTTCCACGTGAGGACTCGTGTTCCTAAAAAACAACGATTTCACCAAAAAAATGAAAACACGCCTTCAAATCAAGGAGCCCTAATCTCCCAAAATTAGATTCACTCTCATACAAGCCTCAACTAGAAAAACCCTAGAAATCAATTTGGGAAAATTGCTTCTCTTCAAGTTTGCAAAATCAATGAAGGAGGAAATCGGTGACAAAAATCAGTAAAGTCCAACCACGTTTGAAGGGGTGTCGATTAGCACACATGGATGGAACAAATAGAGGTAAATCTTTCAACATACTCGATTTACAATGATTTCAATGATTTTACCCCCAAATCATATATAAAACATGAAACCATCTAAATCTTATTTCAAATTACGAGTAAGCCACAAAAAAAGTTTATAAACTTCAATGTTTTGTATACGTGGTTGAGGAACAAAAATTAGTACGTGGGTGGAATGTAGTGATTGGCTGCCTTTGTCACTAAGTTAGAATAATAATTTTTAGTTACTCGTCAATTTCCATTGTAAGAAATGTTAGCTTTGAAAATGGCGAGCATTGCTACTCTTAGAGAAGAAGACGACAATATTCCATTTGCTTATTGAAATGTGGGTTTGTGCCGCTATTAAAAAGAATGAGTTTTTGAAATGTATAATTAGTTTATCAAATTTACATTTCACATAATCTCATGTCATAATTCACATCTCACACATTTAATAAATCATTCCATTATTTTCATTTGTTGACAAATTACGAGGAAGACCTTGATTTCGTTCATTTCGAGGTCGACATGGGTTTTGAGGAAGATGATTTGTTGTACGACCACAATGTAACAGATGGTATAGATAATTGAATCGAACATGAATGAAGTAGTAATGCTTGTAGGGGAGGTGGAAGATGATGATTTGACGTATCCATCATCTGATGAGTTATTATTGAATTGTTCATCGGACGAAGAGGTTAGTTCTCGCTTTACATAATTTTTAGTTGAGACAGATATGAGGTATCCACAGTTTGAGGTCGGACAACTCTTTCGATCAATGCAAGAGTCAGTGAGAACATATGGTGCTCTAAAATGGTTATAATGTGAAGTTAAAGTGTAACGATAGAAAGCGAGCTCAAGGAGTTTGCAAACTGGGGTGTAACTGGAGGATATGGGCCTTGAAGTTGAGTATGACAGAGACAATGCAAGTGAAATCTTGTACACTTGAGCATAGATGCACATGTAGCCAAACCAACATACATTGCAACCACATATTCTTAACAAATAAATACATTGAATAGTTTAAGGCAGATCCTGATTAGACAACAAAGTCGATTTTAGCAACCGTGAAGGATGATTTGAAAATCGAGATTAGTAGAAATGTGGCCAACAAGATGAGACAATATGCTAAGGAATTGTTATTTGGAACAATTGAGGAATAGTTCGAGCCTTTGAGAAAATATGTTGCAGAGGTACTTAGGACGAATCCGGGATCAACTATGATGATAGCCATCCACGAGCAAGTTTTCAAAGGTATTTACATATGCTTCAGTGCTTGCAAAGCCGGTTTTAAGCTTGGATGGAGAAAAGTGGTTGGTGTTGACGGGTGAGAATTATGTTAACTGCAGTGGGACAAGACCCTAATGATTGTATTTATCCCGTGACATATGTTGTTGTACAAAAAGAAAACATAGAAACGTGGAGATGGTTCATGAGGTACCTACAAGAGGACATTGAAATTAACACTGGGAGGGGATGGACATTGATGACTCACAGGCAAAAAAAGGTCTTCAAAATGTGTGCGATAAGTTATTCCCGGAGGTAGAACATCACTTCTGTGTATGATATATGTATACAAACTTCTTAAAAGCCAGATATAAGAGCAAAGTTCTAAAGGATTTTGTTTAGTGTGCCGCAAAGTCAACAACTGTTGTCGAATACAAACTTAAGATGGAAAATATTTGTGAAGTGAAGGTGCATATGGATGGTTGATAAAGAGGCACCCTCAAAAGTGGAGTCGATCACACTTTTCAATGCATTCGAAGTGTGACATTTTACTGAACAATGGGTACGAAGTTTTTAACAAAACGTTGCTAGATGATAGAGACAAATTGATTTTAAATATGTTGACTTCAGTGCAAATAACATTCATGACACTAGTTTAGAAGAGGCGAGAGAAGATGAGACAATGCCAAGGTCGTTTATGCCAAACGATTACAAAAAAAACTACACAAGATAGTCGAGATGTCAAAAGAATGCATGTTGCACTTTTCAGGGGGCCCGAAGTGGCAGGTTGATTGTACCAAAAAAAACCTAAAAGTCCAATCCAATTTTTTTATAACCCAACCTAGTGATGGCAAAAAAATTCGCCCCACCCGCCTGGCCTCGATGCCGCCCCGACGGGGTAGGACGGGGAGGAGGTGCCCCGTCCCGTGAAGAATAAAAAAATAATTAACTACAAATTAAAAAAAAAATTAGTTAACTGAAAATTTTCGAAAAAAAAATTAAACGGGGCAAGCCCGCGCCCCGTCTAAGGTGAGGCGGGGCGAGGTGGAGGAGTGGCGGGACGGGGATGCCCCGCCCCGAATCCGCCCCGTTTCCATCTCTAACCCTACCCAAATATTATTATCTCAAATTCTCATTCAATCCTCGAAATTGTCATTTCTTCAAGACTTCAAAGATCAGCCCTAAATTGAATTGAAATTGCAATTCCCACATACCTCAAATCTTCTCTCGTCATCTCTTTACGAAGCCTGAAGGATTGCCTGCAGGTTGGTTTTTTGCTTGCTAGTTTAGTAATTTATATTTGATATTTTCTCTCGTCGATTCCATCCCTGATTTTTTCTTGCTGGTTTTGTTCATTGGGTGATAGAAATCTATATTAGTCGGTCAATTAGGATGGTTTAACCATTTTACACAAATATTTATAATAGATTCATTATATAAATTGACTTGTAGAATCGAAGATCGTAGTGGTGAGATCTCTGTCGAGTGAGGTTTTTGAAGTAGATTCTTTATTTCAGTTGATTGTTCATTTTTTGGCAAAAAATTTCGATTTTTTTCATCTAGTCTATTTTCTCCTCTTAAACTGTCTGGACCATTTTCAGGGGCGGAGCCAGGAAATTTTTTCAGTGCGGGCAGTATTAATAAAAGTAAAAAAAAAAAATATTATACAAACATTATACTAAAATAAAATACCTTACAATTCTTCTTCATGAGTTTTCATACTTCGATATATTTGTACAATCGTCTCATTATCAATCTTTAAGAATATATCTTTCTCCACATAAACAATGAGGCCATCATTCATCCACTCATCTCCAATTCGATTGTGCAATCTATCNAAAAAAAAAAAATATTATACAAACATTATACTAAAATAAAATACCTTACAATTCTTCTTCATGAGTTTTCATACTTCGATATATTTGTACAATCGTCTCATTATCAATCTTTAAGAATATATCTTTCTCCACATAAACAATGAGGCCATCATTCATCCACTCATCTCCAATTCGATTGTGCAATCTATCCTTCACAATATTCATGGCAAAAAATATTCTCTATTGTAGCAATAGCAACCGAAAGAAATAGGAATTGGAATATAAATAAACAAAATAAAATACGGAATTTATAGCAAGACAATTACCTATTTTATTAAATAGCATTACTGGTGACTCATAGACCATAGTGCACTGGTGACTCATGACTGGTTAGTGCATTGGTAAATTACTGGTTATTCACTCATTCTTCCTATTTTCCAATTTCCCAAACAGGCAACAACAAACAGCTAACTTAACAACCATAAAATAAGTAAAAGCCTTCACCATATAGGGAACTTAGTTTTCTAAGTAAGGAGGCTAAAAGAAGAGAAAAAAGCACACGTTTCAAACTTCCAACTCAGATATGCAATGATTTAGAAAGTAGAAAAATGGCTCACAAACTCATTTTTTTTACCATCAGGGTTTAGGGGAAAATGGATAGTTTTCCAGAAAACCCCCATTATTATAAGAGATGTGTGAAGAGGACAAGCAATAAAAAATGGAAAAATGCAATTGCAAAGAGCATTATCTCTGTGCTATTCTCCAGAAAGGATTAAAGAACTCAGCCATCAACATTCAGCCACTGCCCATTTGCGGTTTTGCCTTCCCCAAACTTGAACCAAGCAACAAGTGCCTATTTTCCGTCCCCAAACTTGTGATTATTTACTTATTTTCTTCCTATTTCCTCCTAGTCCCAACCATCACCCACTGCCCAC
>CAIGRO010117822.1:0-16969 GCA_903798355.1 Fraxinus baroniana | reverse complement strand
ATCTATATTTCTTGCTTATAGTAGTGTTGCATGTGTATAAGAGAGAGTATTTTAGGAAGTATAGATGTTCTAACACCTTAATTTCATAGTTTTTCTTTTGAGATTCTTCTTTTTTCCTCCCATGGCATGACCTTTTGTTCTTATCAACATCTGGTTCGTAGATTTCTTCTCTATGTGGTTAGTAATAAATATCTTTTTTAATATTGTGAAAGTCGACTTTGAATATGAGGAGGAAATATTGTGTGCCTTTATCAACTGGTTAGGTAGTACCTAGAGAAAGTTTCAGCATGCTAGAAATCTTGGCTAGAAGTAAAAAAAAAAAAGGTTAATGTGCCATAATGGATTTTGCTGATTCTACATCAAAACTACATAAGGAGTTACATAATATGGTGTGGAGGAAAAAGATTGAATGAAAAAGTTGACCGTGCTTTAAACTGACAAATAGTAAAGTGTCATGTGGCATTATGTAACATTTGATGTACAAGTAGACAGTAGCAAAATCCATCCATAATTCCGCAAAAGCTGTACTACATTGACGAACATAGGCAAATTTGAGGTGTGAAGGAATATTATTATTCGCGATTGGAGTTAACTCGGAAAGTGTTGTGTGTTTTATTTGAAGAAGGGATCGTGAGAAGGAGTCTGAAAAGGACTGGAAAAGGAAGGTAAATCAATCCAAAAAATGCTACTTGGATGGTTAGCTGGTATGGCTTGTTTTTATTGTGTGAAAGATTTCTAAGCCTTTTTGGGGTTTGGAACTTTCTTGTGGAGTTTTGTTCGGACACGAGCTATTGTTAGCAAATAGCACGACGCAATTAATTACTTGAACTTGAAAGCCTCCTTGGACAGTGCCTTTGAGTAAAAACGAGACTTGTTTACACAAGTCATGGACGGTTTGAGATTACCGGGGTGTGTTTGTTGTTGAGTAATGGAGAAAATGTTAAATAAGTAATTGGTGTTAGTCTTTCAAGTGTGATCTAAACCATTATATGATAACGTTTGTTTTTCGTTATTTCAAAATTCTTTTTTCTATATATTCATTTTTAGCTACACATTCACTCAATAAAATATTATACAAGTAAATCCAATTTTTTTCTTCTACTTTTTAATTACATATTATTCAAAAAATCACTATTTAAAACAATGTTTTTTCAAAAAAAGACCACCTAACTTGCAAAGCACGTTTTACTCACTAGTCATAATACAAACTTTATCACAAACCCTAATTAATTTCCCACACCTTCTCTCTCTTCTCTCTCTCTCTCTCTCTCACGAAAACACAACCACCATCGATGTCGCTGTGAAGATGCTACCACCGCTGTGAAGGCGTAACCACCACTACTGTGGTGCTCTGTTTCTCTCATGTGAAGACATCGTCGTTGCTGTGAAGATGCTGCAACAGCCAAAACGCCTAGATCGTCGCTGAGGGTCTCTGATCTGAGCCTCTAAGTGCCCCTAATCTTAGCTGCGACACTCAGTTCTTCGCTACAGTAGCAAATCAGTAGCGATTTTATATTATTTTGTGATAGCTTGTGGCGATTAGTGGTGGCTTTGTAGTAGCTTTTGAGGTGATTTTGTGGTGGTGATGTCGGTGTTTTATGGTGGTTTTGCTTTGCTGTGGTGTGGTGTGGTGGTGATTTTGTACGGTCCGGTGATGGTGGTGTTCATGGACAGTGTCGTGACGTTGCTATGGGTGTGTGTGCAGTGGCGGAGTGGAGTTGTGGTGGTGGCAGCGTCGTGACGAGTGGAGGTGTGGTGGCAGTGACGAGTTTGGGATTTTATGTTGGGTGGTGGTTGTGGTGTGACGTGATTTTTTTTTGTTGCGTGGCGACAGCGTGGTTCAATGGTGGTGATAGTGCGGCGGGGTGAGGGTGGTCAAAAGTGGCTGAA
Source organism: Fraxinus baroniana (assembly GCA_903798355.1). Lineage (NCBI taxonomy): Eukaryota > Viridiplantae > Streptophyta > Magnoliopsida > Lamiales > Oleaceae > Fraxinus > Fraxinus baroniana. Next base: position 15,079 of record CAIGRO010117822.1, on the reverse strand, counting down.
GTGATAGTGTCAGTGGTATATGATCAAGTATTTGGTTATATGTGATCAATTATTTAATTGTGACCTAAAAATCTGACAATATGTGATTGAAAAATAATTTGTGACCAACAAATTTTAAAATATGTGGCCTATAATTTTTTGAATTTGTGACCTCGAAATCATCGGTGACTAATTAATTTGATAATATGTGACTAATAAATAAATTGTAACTTATAATTATGTATATGTGACTATTAATTGTATAATTGTGACCTAATTAATAAATATTTTTAATTAATTACCTAATACCTGAGTTTTGAATTGTTAAACTATCTATCTGACTTTTGAATTGGTGTAAACCATACACTTGAAATATAAATTTTTCCCNAATTAATAAATATTTTTAATTAATTACCTAATACATGAGTTTTGAATTGTTAAACTATCTACCTGACTTTTGAATTGGTGTAAACCATACACTTGAATTATGATTTTTTCCCATAAAGGTATCTGAGGAAGGAAGCCTAGAAGAAGTGGCTCATGCAGACAGTTGACTCATTTTCAATGGAAAAGAATAGCCATTGCTTTCATTATTTGAAAAAAAAAAAAAGATGAATAGGGGGACCTGAATAGGGAAGGGCTTTTTTGTGGCAACTGGCAAGTGAGCTTGCCTATGAATACTAATACTTGTATCCGTCTAGCTGAACAAGAACCTTCCTTCCACTCAAAGCTTTCATTCCACTTGTACCATCACCTTCCGAGATTGCTTCCTTTTCTAATCTACAAGTTGCACTTAAGAAAAAGTGAAGGACCAATAGTAGATCTTGGGAGCTTAAGAGACCTCGCCGCAAGCGGCAGCACACGAAGAAGTTCCCCACCCCAATCCTTATGAAGAAGAGTACCATGCCTTGCAACAAGGAGCCTATATAGAATAAGGGAATCTTAGCCTACAAGCTGACAACCTATCTGATAAAAGACAGAGAATTCTAATTTGTGTCGAACTTTCACGACCCTTCTACGAATAACAAGAAAACTTTTCTATATTTTATAAGATTCATCGCTTTTCAAATGAGCTCTTTCCCTCAGGTTCTATGACTCAGGTAATAAGAGCTCCTTGCTAGAGAACAAAAGAAAGGAGTCCATTATCGGATCTCCTCATTGATAGATAGAGTTAAAAATCAATTAGCTCGAGATTTTTTATTTCGATGCCCGATTCCGAAAAACTCTCCCTTCAGAGCTACCCTTGCCTAAAAGTAGGAGAGGTAGCCTTTGCGAGTCGAATGTGCTTGATTCCTCAGTCGGATGGATTGGGGAGGAGTAACTTCCAAAAATTGTAACATGATGTACTCAAACTTGGAACGAGCATGAATAAATTAATTATATTTCTATATCTTTTGAGTTGTTCTCCTAGCTCGATCTATGTCTTCGACTTCTTCATCCTCGACTTATAATGATTCATGGTGTTAGAATTTGTGTGTAACCCGAATTCATTGTTGAAAATAATTGGGAGTTCTAATTAAAGTACAAACTAAGAAAACTTCTATTGGGAATGCTATTGTTGAAATCTCATTCAAGTTTATTTCACGAATCTTAATTGAAATTTTATTTGGAAACCCATTGAAAGTAGGAATTTGTATTGAACTTGAGGAGGACTTTGTAATGAAGAAAAACATCTTTAGAAGGTTTTTGGATGAAGGGGGGGCGCTTAGGCACCGGCAACGCGTCGCTTAAGCAAAACTGGGCAGAAGAGCCGGAGTCGCTGCCGGCCTACCTATTTCCCCCCCCTACCTACGTGATTTTTTCTGTTCTACTCCATTTTTGACATTCTATTTCAATTACAACTCTACTATGAGGGTTTGAACGTCACCTACTTATTCTCTATATATAGTTGGGTCTTCATTATGATTTAATAAGAAGTTAAAAACATTGTAAGAATATAATCTTTGTATTCTTTCTCCATATTATAATAAAATCTCCATTCTCTGTAAATTATTTTATTCTTGTGTTCTTGTAATTAATTATTTTATATTTCAGCTTAATTTCTTATTTTTTCCAACAAAGTGTTATTAGACTTATCTGGTATCATCTTCAATGTTTCACAACAAACTGGTGTTAGAGATTTGGTGTTGAAGTTCCAGGGAATATCGAGGTTTTTTTTTATGATGGAAACAATGATACATGATATTTCGCTATTAGATCATAATACAAGATTTTCTTTGTAGCGGGTAAAGTGCGAGCAGTACTCGCTCAGATGGATTTGGACAACGTATTGTTAGGATTTGGCAAGATGCCCACAACTTGGATTATGTAGGAAAAACAACGGAGGGGTCAAAATGCCCTATACATTTTCATCTTTTAAATAATATTCTTCGGAACGTTTTTGAAATAGAAGTCAGTCGTTGCATTATGGTTAAAATTTGAGCAATTATGCATGACGAAAAGTCTTACGAGCAAATTGCATCTGAAGTAGCGCCTATATTCTCATCGTATGACAAAAGATACATCTTTTGAAAATAACCTAGCTGTTTTTAAAGAAATCGTCACCGATTTAAAGACCTTGGAGGTCAAATATGATGAAGATTGTGATTGATTTTGTTATGTTCATCACCGCCCCATACATGTCTTTTAGAGATATTATACTATATAGCTGTGATACTCTCACCATTGAAGAAGTCTACGATACTTTATATTTATAGGAGAAGATGAAGCATCTGAAGATCATAGAGATTGTCTCATTGTTCATGGTGGTCGTTCAAGGACAATTCGAAATCTAACTTCAAATTTTGAAATTATTACAAGAAAAGAGGGCACTTGGTAAACGATTGTTATAAGTTGTAGAATAAATCAAAGTCAATTGCAAATAAAAAATTAGAAACTTTAGGAAAAGTAAATGTTGCAAAAATCTTAGCAATGATGGAGAGCTTGTAGTTATGTCTGAATACAACTCCAAACATGATGAGGCTTGAATTTTGGATACAACTTGCACTTTTCATATGTCACCAGTCAGGAATTATTTTCAACATATGAAGAAGTTTCAATGACTGTTAATAACACACTTTTTCGGATATCTGGTATTGGTCGGGTCAGAATAGAGATGTTTGATAGGACGGTTAGAATGCTTAATGTAGTGAGACAAGTTACAGATCTGAAGAAAAAATAATCTCCTTAAGTGCTCTTGATTCAAAAGGGTATATGTACACTGTTGAAGGTTGAGTTCTGAAAATTATCAAAGGAGTCCATGTTGTGCTGATGGGATATAGAAAATCCCATTTATATCTTGCAGGGTGGTACAGAATCTTCGAGTAATCAGCATATTTTAAGAACTTAGGTGGATTTAGAGTTGGTTTATGTACAATTGGAGTCTAATTTGGGGTATTCTTTTAAGAATACATCTCAGTTGAGTTTTGAAGATATGGGTAAATCCGTATTGCCGCTATTATCGATTGTGTCATTGTATTTAATTGCTAGAAATAGACCAATTTTTGGCCATAAGATCCCACATAGGTACAATTTTGTTAATTTTGTTGATGGTTTAAATGCGGTTAACGGCGTTAATTCTAGCTATGATTATTGTTTTGATGCATTTAGTTTTGTTTCTGTTTTATTTGGCGATCATTAGATCACTTTTACTCCTAGTTGGGGTAACATGGTGGAGAATATTTTTAGTTGGAATTTTAATGGAGAAGTTTGCTTGTGTTTTTATTAAAGAGTTCAAGTTTATTTCATGTGGTGGAATTTGTCTCCACGTGGACAAATTTTTTACAAGTTGTTCATTGTAGTGGAATTCGTGTCAAGGTCGAGATTGTTAAAAATTTGAGTGTGAACCAAATCTTTATGGAAGATAATTGGGAGTTCTAATTAAAGTGTACATTAAGAAGAATTCTGTTTGGAATACTATTGTTGAAATCTCATTCAAGTTTACTTCGCGAATTCTAATTGAAATTCTATTTGAAAGCTCATTGGGAGTAGAAATTTGTGTTGGACTTAAAGATGACTTTGGAATGAAGGAAAACATCTATGGAAGGTTTTTGGACAGAAACCGGGGGCCCTCCCTAACTATTTCGCCCCTACGCGATTTTTTCTATTCTATTTCGTTTTGACTACTTTAACTACAACTCTAATATGAGGGTTTGACCATCCCATACTTATTCTCTATATATAGTTGGTTCTTTATTATGATTTAGTAAGAAATTAGAAACATTGTAAACACATGATTTTTGCATTCTTTCTCTATATTATAATAAAATCTCCATTCTCTGCAAATTATTTTATTTTTGTGTTCTTGTAATCAATTACTTCATATTGTGGCTTAATTTCTTATTTTCTCCAACAAAGTGGTATAAGAGTTATCCGGTATCATCTTTCGCGATTCAAAACACAGGGTCTACACCCATAGGATCAAGGGCTTCATTGCAACGTATTCTGATTGAGGTGCGGAAATTGCTTCTTATCGATGTAGGAGATTCGTAAACAATCTCATCTAAGAGATTCATTCTTGCACTCCAGTCCAACTCTCCTTTTTGTCTGTCACTGGATCTCCACTACTTGACAATACAAACACTCTTTACGAGTCTCCTTCATTCTTGTGATGGCAATGAAAGGTCTCGTGGTAGAGTCGTGCATTGATGCGAGGAAAAATATTCGTCCAGCTCCCTAATTTGGTGAAATGTTGTTTTTAGTTCATTAGTATGAATACCTTTGGCAAAAGTTATAGTACTTTTGAGGAGGTGTAGTGGACATATGTTGGGAAGTGGAAGATATGTAGCTTCGACGCAGTGGTGGAAGTCATGATAGTGGTGGTTGTGGCAATGACGTGGGATTAAGTTGTATGACGAAGGAAAAATAGTAATAAGATTATTTTAGAAAAATTATTTTGCAATTTTTGAAAATGTGTGGTGGTGGTGGTGGTGGTGGATTGTGGGGGTAGTGATGTAATAGGGTAGGAGTTGGGGAAGTAGACCTTTTCTCTTTCCTTCATATTCTTTTGTTAATTGTATTTAATGGTGATCTATTTATAATTTTTGAAAAGATGTAGGTTCTTGCTGCAATTTTTCCTTTGTATTTTTATTTAGTTGTTTTGTTTTTGTTTTTTATGTTTATTTAAAAAGAGGGCAAATTCATAATTTTACTGACATTTACGATTAAAATGGACGAAATGACGAGTTTTTGCTACTATATTTTTGGTCGATTATGTCTGATGCTAAAAAAACATTGAAAGTAAATTAGTAACAATTTACAAAGATTAGAAACAAAATGTGCAAATATCCCTAACTTTTATGCAGCTCGTAATACATGAATATTTTTCATTTCGAGAAGACTACGAAGGCAAAAGATTTCAGCCATAATCTTTCCCTTGTGACCTTGTCTATCTACTATTGTTTCAAAATTCCCCTTTTTTTTTTTCTCAAACTTATTTTTAACTGCACATTCCCATAATAAAATATTGGCATTTGGTGTAATTTCCTCTAAAAAAAATATATTTTGTACAGAGAAAAAAAAAAAAAAAACTTTCTCTTACTTTTTAAGTATACATCCTCCAAATATTCAATACTCCAAAATTTATTTTCACTTTATAATGGTAGACAAACATCATTTAATGTATAGACACGTAGATTTATAGGAAGCAATCTTAGAGAGCTAACGGTTTTCTATATAACATGTAGACACGTAGATTAAAAGTAAGCAATCTTGAAAAGTACTAACTTTTGTCGTGTCATTTTGCCCTTGTTTGAGGCCCATTATTCAATAATATTTTTTTTTAAATTCATTTTCAATCACACATTTATATTAATAGAATAATTTTACACACAAACCTATTTTTTTTTTTTTTTCTAATTTTCAACCACATATTTTCTAAAAAATTATTATTTCAAAATATATTTTTTTTCCAAATAATGAGATTGAAACAAGGGCTTTGTTATATGACCGTTGAGATATCTTTACTTTTTGTCTACGGATTTATCTGTTGCACGACTTTGTGACATTTGTTTAAGCCCATGTTTGATAGAATTTTTTGGAAATGATAAGTTTTTGAATAGTGAATTTTTTGAGAATGTGTGGTTAAAAAGTAGAAATTTTTTTTGGACTTAAGTGAATAATATTTTATTATGAGAATATGTGTTTAAAAATGAGCATGCAAAAGAAAAAGATTTTGAAAAGAATGATAGTCAAACAGGGGCTAAATTTATTTGTTGCTAAAATTCGAGTAAGGAAGACCATCAAGTTTGCATCGAAGATTATGCCAATGAATTTCTTATGCAACAATTAGCGTGTTACTCCCACAATTTAGGGCCGTTTGACAGATTCTGATTAAAAAAATAGTATTTGATGAAACACTGATTGAAAAACTAATAAAAGTTATATATAACGTAAAATACATTATTAAAATTGAAGTTTGACAAGTTCAAAATTAGAAGGACATGTTTGGTTTGTTTTTCGATTTTCAATTTTGAGTTTTGAGTTCATTTTCAATAATTTATTTTGAGGATCTATTTTAAGATTTTTAAAAATGCATTTCATTTGTCAGTTTAAAAATTATTTCTCAAAACAAAAAATTAAAATGCAAGTTTGGTTTGAAATTTTGAAAAATCATTTTATCACATGTTATTCCATAAATTTTGATTATTCAGTACATTTTAAAATTGGTGAATCTTACAATATTTTTTTCTCCATACAAAAGTAAAATAAATAAATAATAAATTGAGTTCAAAGTATAGAAAATAGAAATAAAAATTAACGACATAAATTGAGATTATTTTTTTCTGAGATCATTTAAATATATTTTTTTTAGAATTTTTACGTAAATATGCATTCAGAGCTTAAACTATTTTTATTTTTATGTTCTATTTTTATAATTTTAAATTTTATACTTTTAAAATTTATATTTTTATGTTTTAGAATCTATCAATTTTATTTTTAGAATTTATTTTTCTTAAATTTCATTTTTCGAAACATCAAAAATGCATTTTAAATTTTATATTATAAGTTATCCTAATTTTCGAAAATACATTTTTAGAATACTAGATCAAATACGAGTTTAATGTTTTTCAAAATTAAAAATAACAAACCAAACGATCCTAAAATTTTATCAAACAAGTAATTGGTCAATATTCCAAAATTTTCATACATATCGAATGCATATGGCCAGGTGAAACACGACATTATTTGAAATTGGAGAGTACGGTAGTAAATCTACTGTAGTCCATTAGCCTCACTTCAGTGCGCCGCTCATGATTGCCTCTCTCTCTCTCTCTCTCTACTTTGCTTCCCTCCATTTCACCGCACCTTCAGGTCTCTCTATCTCGCTCTACACACACACACACGTATATACTCGTCACCACCATATCAATACATACTAATTTATGTAAAGATCCGGTCGAGATTAGATGTGATGGGGAAATGAAGCATGTCGCTCTCTGCCTCTATCTCACCAAATCAGCTTTCTCAGGTTCTTAACTCTCTAATATACGATGTTCGCGTGCACTGCACAATTTTTATTTTTTATTTTTTTCGTTATTCATAATTTTCGAGGCTTCAATTTGTGGTATAAATTAACAGTAAATGATTTTTGGCGTGTTTTCGAATTTCACGATTTTTTTGCTCACTATTTATTATTAATAACTGAAATCTTGGTTATATTGATGTTTAATGTTTCAGCTTTCAAGATAATTGTTTTTGAAAATGCATTATTCACAATTCTTTGATTAATTTTCGGCGCACTAATACAAAGTGAATAAATATACAGAAAGATGCAGTTTTTCTAATATCTATTTAACAACTTAATAACCCTGGTAAAGGGTGATGCCCCGGTCTTAAATTCCCGAGTGTCATTAAAACTTATGAGTTTTAAGTGTGTAACATTAAGGAAAATTACATGGGATTATCAAAGCAATAAAAGGACTAATGATTAATGCTTCCATAAATCTTGACATAAAACGAAAAGCATCGATGATAATCACTTAAATCCACAACATTAAAAAATAGATTCCTTGAACATATTTCTTAAATCCCGTCCATAAGCCATCTCCGTATACATTGTAAATTTGTAATCATGTTAGCGCTAGTAAACTCCGACCCTCTTATCATAAACGTATTCGTATAGAAACCACAAATTTTATCCCCTAAAATAATAACACCATAGATAAAATTACATAACACGATTACCCCGCTTGACTGAGGTTTGTCGATATTCCTTGAAATAACCTGAACTTCCATTGATTTATTAAACCAAAAGTACTTTAATGGGTGTATTTGTGTATGTAAGCGCAGGTGAAAGAAGATAAGAGGGATGTCTGTAATGGTGGATGTGATTGGGTGGTGAGTGTATTTATAATGTACCTTTTGATTAAGAATATTTCCTTTTGCAAATAGTGCAATTGGTGTGGAATCAAAACTAGGATTCTTGAAACAAGAATAAAGTTAAAAAAAAGTAGAAATTATGTAGGTAATATTTTAATTGTATTGAATTGAATTGATTGAAATGATTATTGAAAAGTATATAAATCATTTGTTTATATAGACAAAATAATTCCCTAATCTTACTAATATAAGGAAACTAAACTAAAATCTTAAAAGGAAAGAAAACTAAAATCCTATAAAATCAATCCTACTTGGAATAAGATTATCCCACATCATTCTTTTCTACTTGAAAAAAAACTCATCCTCGAGTTTGGTTGAAGAAAGCAATCAATCTGGAGGAAAAAACTTAACAAAATTGTGGCGTCATATATTAACCAAATGTCCAGCCCTTTATTATATGCAATTGCATTGAATAATATCACCTTTGCTACTACATTGCTCGTCTTCTCAACCTTAAAGACTTCCTGTTGGAATTCCTTTAGAAACGATGCTTTATCAATTTCTCATTCTTGAATTCCCTTTGTGTATGTATAAGTACTGGAATTTTAAATTATTTGTCCTTCTCGTGTTCTTGTTTTACTTCTATTGATGTCATCTTCAATGCTACAATTCTTTCAATATTTTCTTTGTACTTGTGCAATTCTTTGGGATTTAGATTGTAGAGAAGATCAACAAAATCTTAATTCTCTGACAAGCGTCACCTTTGATTCTTTCATGATTGGAAAGTTCAATGCCCCTTTCTTCTGTAGGACATTTCTGAACTTCTTGTTCATCATTACGATGTGACTCGATCTTGGGGTATTCAATTGCAATTTCATTGAAATATTTTCATACTTGTTCTTGTTTTTGTTGTCAAATTTCATGTATAAGAAATCAATAGGTCTCGAGTTTTCAAATTGCACATGCTTTTCTTTTTCTGTTGTAGTATCATTGTTGGTAACATCCTGAACTTGAATAACATCTTTTTTAACCTCATCACATGCCTCATAAGTTTTTTCGCTTTTTGTTTACTCTGATATTAGAAAATTGCTTATCAAGTGACACCAAAACAATCTTCTTATTGTATCACCTAAACACGTATATGTTATTTTGACCTATATGAGTAACATTTGCATCATAGTATCGTGGTTGTCTCCAAAGTATATGACAATCATCCATTTGATACTACATTATACTCATTTTCATCTTTATAGCACTTTCCAATTGAAACTAAATTCTATATACCTTCATATTTTGAATATCTTGCCCTTTTTAACTAATAGAACTTGATAGTGAGATAGTATTTTTTAGTCTTCAAATGTAAAGCTTTCACCAATGCTTTGGGTACCATGTTGTTGTTACTGCCATGTTCTATTATGACATTGCATACTTAGTTGTTGATGGTGCATCGTGCTAAAAAAATCTTGTCACTATGATAGATTTTCACAAAATCTTTAATAGTTTTTGAGCATTCAAACTTAGATGGGACTCGAGGAAGCCTTCGTTGCCGTGTTCTAGGCTTGTTGAAGCAATCAACACTCGTAGCAGTTAAAGTTTGCAAGTTTTTGTCTAGGCGTCTTCAAATATATTCATCCATCATTCCTGTTAGGCCAAAGTTGGTTTTGCAATGCTCTCATCTTCGAGAGGACCACCATAGGTAGCTATCGTCAAAGGCAAACCTTGATTTGATACCAATTTTGGTGTGAAAGCAGAATTTGAATTTTTGAAACAAGGATAAATTTAAAAACTAAAAACTATATAGGGAATAATTGTATTGAATTGATTATTGAAAAGTGCACATAGCCTTTGTTTATATAGGCTAAATAATCCCTAATTTTACTAATATAAGAAAACTAAACTAAAATCCTAAAAAGAAATAAAACTAAAAATCTAATCTAAAAGAAAGAAGAAGAAATTTTATTCTAAATAAGCCCCTGTTTGGCATACATTTTTTCAAAATACATTATTTCATACCTCATTTTCAACCACTTATTCTTCAATAAAATAATATTTTCTATCACATCAATAATTTTTCCTTATTTTTTAACCACATATTTTTTATCATATCACTATTTAAAATTTATTCTTTCCTCAATAATATCTATCAAACACACTTTAAAAAAGAAAAAGGAAATGATAGTCTAAATAAGAAAGAAGACGAAAATAGATAAAATCAATCATATTTGAAAAATGATTGTTCTACATCAACAATTTTGCCTTTTCAAAATATTTGATTGCTCAATTATCCCCGTGTTTGGTACACATTAAAATTTTTATTTTCATTCTTCTACTCATCTTCAACCATACATTTTTCAATAAAATAATATTTTCCATCACATCAATAACTTTTCCTTCTTTTTCAACCACACATTCTCCATTAATCTACTATTCCAGAATATATTCTTCCAAAATAATGTGGCTCAAACACACCCTATATATGTCATGGTATCTTTATATGTATAATACACATAATGCATAGCCAATCATTTAATAAAATACCTATGAGCTACTACGTATAGGTTAAAATTTTCATTATCATTCTTCTACTCATTTTCAACTCTACATTCTTTAATAAAATAATATTTTTCATCAAATCAGCAATTTTTCCTTCTTTTTCAACCACACATTCTCCATTAATCTACTATTCCAGAATATATTCTTCCAAAATAATGTGGCTCAAACACACCCTATATATGTCATGGTATCTTTATATGTATAATACACATAATGCATAGCCAATCATTTAATAAAATACCTATGAGCTACTACGTATAGGAAAATTGATTCTTGATCTTCATGCTCAATAAATAAAGTAAATTAGAATGAATCATTCATTAATGCATTCCATTATTCCTTTGCTAAAATATGTGAATGTATAATAATATATAATCATTTATATATTTTAGCATATAATTGCTTCAATCACATATTGCAAGACTAAAATCCCCATCTCCCTTAATTTCCTCAAGCTCTTCAGGGCCTCGTGGGATTAGTCGAGTTGCACGCAAGTTGGCCCGGACATCCACGGTTATCAAAAAAAAATAATCGGGAGTATATGTAGGCAACTCTCGTAGGCACATAAATATATCTGTATAGAGTTTGACATGTATATATTTTGCTTAATCATCTTGTGGACCGATAAAAAGTCCTAAATTCAGCTTTGATTGATGTTTTCTGGTTCAATTTTCTCTATTTTGTCTGTGCATGATTTGCAGGAATTTATGATGCACATTGATGATTTTCAGTGAGCTGTTTTAAGTTGGTATCAAGTCTAATTTGTACGAGGACAAAACTAAAGAAATATTATAGGCTCAATGCTGTTACCATAAAAAAGATTGATAAAGAGTTGTACAATGTTGTGACTGTCAATTGTTTTTTGCAGATGTGCTCTTCTGGGCTCAAATTAAATGAGAAGATATTAGCTTCTTTAACAGGGCACAAAAGAAGGGGTCGAAGTCAATGCTTGTGGATCGTCAAATCAGTCTTGAATAACAGGAGGTCATCAAGTATTAGTGACAATGGGGCAACTGAGCCTGCTAGGATTCTTCTGCAGAGGTTGTTTGTGCAAACACAGAAACTGGAGGAACAGATAGGCAGAGATCCTCAATCGCCTCTAGTTTCTGAGCTAGGTTTAAATCTTGGTAAGCTGGAATCGGATCTTCAGGTTGCACTGCTGGCCTTGAAGAAGAAAGAAGAAGTTTTACAAGATGCAGAAAGGAAGGTATTGTTGGAGTATAATGAAATAAATCGTGCAAAAGGGGACTTGGAGCAGCGGGAGGAAGAAATAGAAGCGGCTAGATTGAAGCAGGAAAGGCTAGAAGATGAGTTAAAGCAAGCTAATATAAACTTAGCTTTGCAAGCTATGGAAATTGGTGATCTTAGGCTTTGTCTCAAGGAAAGGGAACAAGAGATTTCTGCTGCTCAATCTGCACTATCTATGAAAGAAGGGGAAACTGTAAAAATGCAAAATGAATTGACGAAGAAGAGTGAGGAAGCTGCTGATGCTGATTCAGAACTCAGATCCAAGGCCAAGCTCCTGGATGAAGCAAATGGAATTGTGAAAAAACAAGAACTCGAAATCCTAGAACTCCAGAGAGCAATTCAAAAAATAGAAGAAGAGCTAGAAGTTTTCATGACTATGCAGAAAACTGAAGCAGAGAAATTGAAAATTGCCGAGGGCAGTTTGGAGAAACAAGCAATGGATTGGCTAGTAGCACAGGAAGAATTGAAGAAGCTTGCAGTGGAAACAGCTAAACATTCTGGGGAAGCAAATGTAACTATAGAGGAGTTTGGAAGAGTGAAGAAGCTTCTTGCAGATGTGAGGTTTGAGTTAATTTCGTCTCAGAAGGGTTTGGCCTCCTCTAGACAGGAAATGGCAGATCAGGAACGGCTACTAGAAAAGAAGCTTCTTGAACTTGATGAGGAGAGGAGGCATGTTATGTCCTATGCAACGAGTCTGAAAGATGCGGAAATCGAAGTGGAGAGTGAGAGAGTAAAACTTAGGGTTGCCGAAGCTCGAAACAAGGACCTCGAAAGGGATTTATCCATGGAGAAAGAGCTTGTTAGAGAGTTGCAAAAGAAATTAAATATGGAGAGATCCTCCTTGCAACAAGCAATTCTGGAAATGTCAGCTCTCCAGGAGGAGCTAGACCGTAAGGGTAATGAATTTGGAGAGAAACAGATTCTTCTGCAGGTCAAAGAGACGGAATTGGTAGAAGCTAGACTAGAGATCCAGCACTTGAAGTCTGAGCTGACTTCTCACCAGCTTATCTTGGAAGAAAAAGATCTGGAACTCTCAAGTGCAAGGAAGATGCTGGAGGAAGTAAACCGGGAGATAGATGAGCTGAGGGGAATTATGAACAGTAAAGAAAATCAGCTTATTCAAGTGATGTTCATGCTGGAGGAAAAGGATGAACATGTTCAGGCAATGCAACATGAACTAAATGATACGAAAGAGAAATTCTCTGAAGCTGAAGCAGTGTTGGAACAGATTGTAGAGGTGACTAATGAAGTGATTCTGTCAGTAAAGGATGAAAACTATGATGCTTTGAGCGCACATGATTATATCAATCACCTTTTGTCACCAGAGAAATCTGCTGATAATTTTAAGTGGCAAAAGAAACAGCTTCAAACTGAACTTGGATTTACCAGAGAAAGTTTGAGAACAAAGGAAATGGAAGTTCTTGAAGTAAAAAGGGCCCTCATCATTAAAGACGAGGAGCTAAAGATGGTTCTTGGCAAATTGGACGCCAGAGAGCAGGAACTAACAAAACTGAAGGAAGAAATTATCAGAGATCGTGATGAATTGAAACAGATTTATGCTTTGGCACAAGAAAAAACGGGCGAAAAGACTGTTGGGGACCAAGTAATTAAGGAACTCCAATTGGAAGCAGCACAAATGGAGATTGAAGCTGCAACTAGTGCGCTTTATAAACTCAGAGTAATGAGTCAAGAGCTTCTAAATAAATCTAGTTTGAGCATGGATGTTGACTATGATACCGAGTTTTTCGAGCACAATGATTCTGACACTAAGATAAATTTGATTGACAACAATGATTGTCCTGGTGACGTTAAAACAGAAGTTGCTCGACTTTTGGCTTTGACTAAGCAGCTTGTTGATGGGGCTGGCATTGTTAGTAGCTCAAGCTAATAGAGGTAATGTCTAATTTGTTGACTAGATGGTAGTGCATATATCTGTATCTAAACTATTCATTGCTGTAGGTTGGGTATATTTGTTCATTATGTTGTACTTCATCTGTAAGTAGACTTGTTGGTTGTATCTCCTATACTGCCTATTTGATTGTGTTGTGGACATGATATATTTGAAACCGTTGATTTTTCCTTTCATTTTTGGTTATCTTTGATTCTTCCAGAACAAGATTTGGGGCTTTAATTTACATGATAACATTTCAAGAAGCATTCGTGTTTGTGCAAAAAGGGGGCAATTTGATTACTGTAATTTCAAGACACATTCGGGCCTTTGCTGAAATTATAACTGGTTATAATGTGTTGAAATTCCTAATTTTATTGTACGAGAAGGAGAAATCAAGGAAACGTTTGAACTGATAAGCTGTAATTTTGGATGTGAAAATCAAGGAAGTTTGAGCCATATTTTTTTCTCGCTAAAATGAAAAGTATGACATGCCCTCAAACAAGTTATAATAATTAAGCGATGACATATCACTGGTAGAGGGGCTTCCAATTATTTGGACCTGTGAAGGTTGGTTATACACTTCTTGGGACGTTATTTATGGTCATTCTCCTTTCTTTTGGCTTTGTTAGTCCCAAAGTTGCGTCTCGCAAATTCATCCCTCGCCCTTATAATGAGCTTCTGTGCATGTCCATGTAATACTAAGCCAAAAAAGGAGAATGGAAATATTCATAAATACCAACGTCCCATACTGCCTGTCAATTGTCCACTCCTATTCTCCTTTTTACCTCGGTAATGCCAGACGTGTCATAACTCGAGACTTGAAAAGAGTCCCATTGCTACTTTGAAGGCTAAAGAGCATTTAGAACCACAAAAAAGAATGAGAACATTCATACAAAATGGCAGTATTTCCTGCTATAACAACGATGTCAACGGGTTTGTTAGGTACTCCCATTTTCATTTTCCGCTGCATGTAAGACTAAGAGCAGGGGCGGACGCAGACGAAAAAAGTTAGGGGGCATACTCGAACTTACAAAAGAGTTATGAGAAATTTTACACTCGAAAATTTACGTCCAAAAAAATCATATCCTATGTAATTTTGCATCCCAAAAT